>OV651834.1:2080415-2104805 GCA_927349885.1 Psylliodes chrysocephalus
TTGGTCCTGTCATACTTCCACGAAGATTACCTGGAGAAAATTATTTGGATTTTCTACAAAATACGTTGCCAGAATTGTTAGAAGATTTACCTCTCCAATTTCGGAGAGGTATGTGGTTTATGCAAGATGGAGCTCTACCACATTTTTCTTTAAACGTTAGAAACCACTAGAATGAACAATATCCACACAAATGGATAGGCAGAGGTAATGACGCACCTGTAAACTGGTCACCACGTTCCCCAGACCTAACACCGATGGATTACTTTTTATGGGGACATCTGAGATCCACAGTTTACAGGGAACCTGTAGAAAATGAGGAACAACTCTGGCAACGTATTCAAGATGCAATAAACAATCTTAGAGGTGATGAAGAAGTTATGGAAAGGATACATTTTAATTTTCTTCGACGTATAAATCTTTGTATGCGTGAAAATGGTGAACATTTTGAACAATTTCTGTAAAATCTCTATTTTGATTATGTAGTAAATAAATATTTTTGTGAAACCTATACACTCTAAATTATTAAAACAGAAATTTAGCGAAAACCATGAGAGTAATCGAGTCTTATCAAGAGTACCTTTTTTAAAGTAAATGAGTTGCGCAATCTAAATTTCATACTCAAACTCCTTTTCTTCCATTGGCGTAGAATTTTTAAAGGTGCAATTATTTAAAAAATCAAGTTCTACGCCTATGTATTATTATCGGACAAAATTTTAATACTATTTTTTTGCCACATAAAACTACCAATACACCAAATTTAAGCAAAATCGCATATGCCGTTTTAAATTTATATTTTTTTCGATTTTTTTTTATAGATTTTTTTCATTTTTTTTTTCCTTTCTTCGATTTTTTTTCGATTTTTCGATTTTTTTTTTTTTCGATTTTTTGTTTTTTCGATTTTTTTCATTTTTTTTTCGTTTCTTCGATTTTTTTTTCGATTTTTCCGATTTTTTTTTTATTTTTTTGATTTTTTTTTCGATTTTTTTTTCGATTTTTTTTTCGATTTTTTTTTTCGATTTTTTAGATTTTTTTCGATTTTTTTTTTCGATTTTTTTATTTTTTTTTTTCGATTTTTTGTTTTTTTTTTTCGGTTTTTTTCATTTTTTTTTTCGTTTCTTCAATTTTTCGATTTTTCAATTTTTCGATTTTTCGATTACTTATAAAGAATATCGTACATGGCAAGAATCGAGTATTTTTGTTAAAAGTCTCGATTAGAGGTGTTGAAGAAGATATGAAAAAAGTACATTTTTATGTTTTTCATCGTATAAAATTTTGTCCGATAATAATACATAGGCGTAGAACTTGATTTTTTAAATAATTGCACCTTTAAAAATTCTACGCCAATGGCAGAAAAGGGGTTTCAGTATGAAATTTGGATTGGGTACTCATTTACTACAAAAAAGTACCCTTGATAACACTCGATTTACTCTCATGGTTTTGACAAAGTTTGTATTTTAATAATTATTGTTTATGTTCTAAAATTACTAAAATGCAAATTTCGTCAAAACCATAAGAGTAATCGAGTCTTATCAAGAGTACCTTTTTTAGAGTAAACGAGTTGCGCAATCTAAATTTCATACTCAAACTCCTTTCCTTCCATTGGCGTAGAATTTTTAAAGGTGCAATTATTTAAAAAATCAAGTTCTACGCCTATGTATTATTATCGGACAAAATTTTAATACCATTTTTTTTTGCCAAATAAAACTCTACCAATATACCAAATTTCAGCAAAATCGCATATGCCGTTTTAAATTTATATGGAAAAAACGATTTAAAAATTGAAACTTCAAGGCCCTCTGGAGCCCAAACGAAGCAACTTTGTACTAAGGTAATGTTACTTACCTATGTGGTATGTTTTTGTAAAGACCTTGTTTAAATATCGCATATGGTACAAAAAATTTTTATTTTCCCTAAAGCACCACAAAAGAATTTTTTAGCGATATGCAAGTCGTTTTTTTTTTAAACCCCATCCCATAAAAAAGTCTAGATTCTAGATGACTTATATTGACTTCTGAGACATTTTTTTTTTGCTCATGTTAGTATGAAAACTTATTTGTTACAAAAAATAACAAACTACAGGAAAAAAATAAGTGGAATATGTATAAAAAAAATTATATTTATTGAAAATTAATTTTACCTTTCACAAGAAAAAATGTACAACCTCAGAAAAACATCTAAATAAAAAAAACAATTTCAATATTTGTATTTTTAATAAAATGTTTTAATTAGATTAGTTTTATTTTTCAATAATATATTTCATTTTCATTTTCTCAAATATCTCGAATACGGTCCATTTTAGAGAAATTATGTATAGGATGAAAATTATAGAGAATTATATTACAAACAACTTTTATTTAAACAATTTTTATAAAAAATTATTTTTTTTACATTTTGTCAAATTTCTCGAATACGGACCATTTTAGGAAAATTTTGTATAGAACAAAAATTATAGATAATAATATTAGAAGTAACTTTTATTTGAACAATTTTCTTCTCCAAACGTAAATAACAGATATATTCCATAAAATATAAAAACGGCCTCCCATAAAGTACCCCCCAGATGTTCCGACTTTGTCCAAAATCTAATCATTTCACGTCAGACCGAAATAAAACTTAAGTTTAAAATTTAATGTTTTTTCTTTATCCGATTTTGAGTTTTCTTCAAAATTCAAAATTTACACATTTTCTCAAATATCTCGAATACGGTCCACTTTAGAGAAATTATGTATAGGATGAAAATTATAGAGAATTATATTACAAATAACTTTTATTTGAACGATTTTTATAAAAAATTATTTTTTATACATTTTGTCAAATTTCTCGAATACGGACCATTTTAGGAAAATTTTGTATAGAACAAAAATTATAGATAATAATATTAGAAGTAACTTTTATTTTAACAATTTTCTTCTCCAAACATAAATAACAGATATATTCCATAAAATATAAAAACGGCCTCCCATAAAGTACCCCCCCAGATGTTCCGACTTTGTCCAAAATCTAATCATTTCACGTCAGGCTAAAATAAAACTTAAGTTTAAAATTTAATGTTTTTTTCTTTATCCGTTTTTGAGTTTTCTTCAAAATTCAAAATTTACACATTTTCTCAAATATCTCGAATACGGTCCATTTTACAGAAATTATGTATAGGATGAAAATTATAGAGAATTATATTACAAATAACTTTTATTTGAACGATTTTTATAAAAAAATATTTTTTATACATTTTGTCAAATTTCTCGAATACGGACCATTTTAGGAAAATTTTTTATAGAACAAAAATTATAGATAATAATATTAGAAGTAACTTTTATTTGAACAATTTTCTTCTCCAAACGTAAAAAACAGATATATTCCACAAAATATAGAAACGGCCTCCCATAAAGTACCCCCCAGATGTTCCGACTTTGTCCAAAATCTAATCATTTCACGTCAGGCCGAAATAAAACTTAAGTTTAAAATTTAATGTTTTTTCTTTATCCGATTTTGAGTTTTCTTCAAAATTCAAAATTTACACATTTTCTCAAATATCTCGAATACGGTCTATTTTAGAGAAATTATGTATAGGATGAAAATTATAGAGAATTATATTACAAACAACTTTTATTTGAACGATTTTTATAAAAAAATATTTTTTATACATTTTGTCAAATTTCTCGAATACGGACCATTTTAGGAAAATTTTGTATAGAACAAAAATTATAGATAATAATATTAGAAGTAACTTTTATTTGAACAATTTTCTTCTCCAAACATAAATAACAGATATATTCCATAAAATATAAAAACGGCCTCCCATAAAGTACCCCCCCAGATGTTCCGACTTTGTCCAAAATCTAATCATTTCACGTCAGGCCGAAATAAGAGGAGGGGAGGAAGGTGAGGAGGGGGTTTTAGATTTCTTCAAAATTTACACATTTTCTCAAATATCTCGAATACGGTCCATTTTACAGAAATTATGTATAGGATGAAAAATTATAGAGAATTATATATACAAATAACTTTTATTTGAACGATTTTTATAAAAAAATATTTTTTATACATTTTGTCAAATTTCTCGAATACGGACCATTTTAGGAAAATTTTGTATAGAATAAAAATTATAGATAATAATATTAGAAGTAACTTTTATTTGAAGAATTTTTTTCTCCAAACATAAATAACAGATATATTCCATAAAATATAAAAACGACCTCCCATAAAGTACCCCCACCAGATGTTCCGATTTTGTCCAAATTCATAATCATTTCACCCTCAGGTCGAAATAAAACTTAAGTTTAAAATTTAATGTTTTTTCTTTATCCGTTTTTGAGTTTTTCTTCAAAATTCAAATTTAAACATTTTCTCAAATATCTCAAATACGGTCCATTTAGAGAAATTATGTATAGGATGAAAAATTATAGAGAATTATATTACACAACAAACTTTTATTTGAACGATTTTTATAAAAAATTATTGTTTATACATTTTGTCAAATTTCTCGAATACGGGCCATTTTAGGAAAATTTTGTATAGAACAAAAATTATAGATAATAATATTAGAAGTAACTTTTATTTGAACAATTTTCTTCTCCAAACATAAATAACAGATATATTCTATAAAATATAAAACGGCCTCCCATAAAGTACCCCCCCCAGATGTTCCGATTTTGTCCAAAATCCAATTATTTCACGTCAGACCGAAATAAACTTAAGTTTAAAATTTAATGTTTTTTCTTTATCCGTTTTTTGAGTTTTCTTCAAAATTCAAAATTTAAACATTTTCTCAAATTATCTCAAATACGGTCCATTTTATAGAGAAATTATGTATAGGATGAAAATTATAGAAAATTATATTACAAACAACTTTTATTTGAACGATTTTTATAAAAAATTACTTTTTTATATATTTTTGTCAAATTTCTCGAATACGAGACCATTTAGAGAAAATTTTGTATAGAACAAAAATTATAGATACATAATATTAGAATTAACTTTTATTTTAACAATTTTCTTCTCCAAACATAAATAACAGATATATTCTATAAAATATAAAAACGGCCTCCCATAAAGTACCCCCCCAGATGTTCCGATTTTGTCCAAAATCCAATTATTTTCACGTCAGACCGAAATAAAACTTAAGTTTAAAATTTAATGTTTTTTCTTTATCCGATTTGAGTTTTCTTCAAAATTCAAAATTTACACATTTTCTCAAATATCTCGAATACGGTCTATTTAGAGAAATTATGTATAGGGATGAAAATTATAGAGAATTATATTACAAACAACTTTTATTTGAACGATTTTTATAAAAAAATATTTTTTATACATTTGTCAAATTTCTCGAATACGGACCATTTTAGGAAAATTTTGTATAGAACAAAAATTATAGATAATAATATTAGAAGTAACTTTTATTTGAACAATTTTCTTCTCCAAACATAAATAACAGATATATTCCATAAAATATAAAAACGGCCTCCCATAAAGTACCCCCCCCAGATGTTCCGACTTTGTCCAAAATCTAATCATTTCACGTCAGGCTAAAATAAAACTTAAGTTTAAAATTTAATGTTTTTTTCTTTATCCGTTTTTGAGTTTTCTTCAAAATTTACACATTTTCTCAAAATATCTCGAATACGGTCCATTTTACAGAAATTATGTATACGGATGAAAATTATAGAGAATTATATTACAAATAACTTTTATTTGAAACGATTTTTATAAAAAAATATTTTTTATACATTTTGTCAAATTTCTCGAATACGGACCCATTTAGGAAAATTTTGTATAGAATAAAAATTATAGATAATAATATTAGAAGTAACTTTTATTTGAAGAATTTTTTTCTCCAAACATAAATAACAGATATATTCCATAAAATATAAAAACGACCTCCATAAAGTACCCCACCAGATGTTCCGATTTTGTCCAAATTCTAATCATTCACCTCAGGTCGAAATAAAACTTAAGTTTAAAATTTAATGTTTTTTCTTTATCCGTTTTTGAGTTTTCTTCAAAATTCAAAATTTAAACATTTTCTCAAATATCTCAAATACGGTCCATTTTAGAGAAATTATGTATAGGATGAAAATTTATAGAGAATTATATTACAAACAACTTTTATTTGAACGATTTTTATAAAAAATTATTGTTTATACATTTTGTCAAATTCTCGAATACGGGCCATTTTAGGAAAATTTGTATAGAACAAAAATTATAGATAATAATATTAGAAGTAACTTTTATTTGAACAATTTTCTTCTCCAAACATAAATAACAGATATATTCTATAAAATATAAAAACGGCCTCCCATAAAGTACCCCCCCCAGATGTTCCGATTTTGTCCAAAATCTAATCATTTCACGTCAGGCCGAAATAAAACTTAAGTTTAAAATTTAATGTTTTTTCCTTATCCGTTTTTGAGTTTTCTTCAAAAATTTACACATTTTCTCAAATATCTCGAATACGGTCCATTTTACAGAAATTATGTATAGGATGAAAATTTATAGAGAATTATATTACAAATAAACTTTTATTTGAACGATTTTTATAAAAAATATTTTTTTATACATTTTGTCAAATTTCTCGAATACGGACCATTTTAGGAAAATTTTGTATAGAATAAAAATTATAGATAATAATATTAGAAGTAACTTTTATTTGAAGAATTTTTTTCTCCAAACATAAATAACAGATATATTCCATAAAATATAAAAACGACCTCCCATAAAGTACCCCCACCAGATGTTCCGATTTTGTCCAAATTCTAATCATTTCACCTCAGGTCGAAATAAAACTTAAGTTTAAAATTTAATGTTTTTTCTTTATCCGTTTTTGAGTTTTCTTCAAATTCAAAATTTAAACATTTTCTCAAATATCTCAAATAACGGTCCATTTTAGAGAAATTATGTATAGGATGAAAATTATAGAGAATTATATTACAAACAACTTTTATTTGAACGATTTTTATAAAAAATTATTGTTTATACATTTTGTCAAATTTCTCGAATACGGGCCATTTTAGGAAAATTTTGTATAGAACAAAAATTATAGATATAATATTAGAAGTAACTTTTATTTGAACAATTTTCTTCTCCAAACATAAATAACAGATATATTCTATAAAATATATAAAACGGCCTCCCATAAAGTACCCCCCCAGATGTTCCGATTTTGTCCAAAATCCAATTATTTCACGTCAGACCGAAATAAAACTTAAGTTTAAAATTTAATGTTTTTTCTTTATCCGTTTTTGAGTTTTCTTCAAAATTCAAAATTTAAACATTTTCTCAAATATCTCAAATACGGTCCATTTTAGAGAAATTATGTATAGGATGAAAATTATAGAAAATTATATTACAAACAACTTTTATTTGAACGATTTTTTATAAAAAATTACTTTTTATATATTTTTTGTCAAATTTCTCGAATACGGACCATTTTAGGAAAATTTTGTATAGAACAAAAATTATAGATAATAATATTAGAATTAACTTTTATTTTAACAATTTCTTCTCCAAACATAAATAACAGATATATTCTATAAAATATAAAAACGGCCTCCCATAAAGTACCCCCAACCCCCCCAGATGTTCCGATTTGTCCAAAATCCAATTATTTCACGTCAGACCGAAATAAAACTTAAGTTTAAAATTTAATGTTTTTTCTTTATCCGTTTTTGAGTTTTCTTCAAAATTCAAAATTTAAACATTTTCTCAAATATCTCAAATACGGTCCATTTTAGAGAAATTATGATATAGGATGAAAATTATAGAAAATTATATTACAAACAACTTTTATTTGAACGATTTTTATAAAAAATTACTTTTTATATATTTTGTCAAATTTCTCGAATACGACCATTTTAGGAAAATTTTGTATAGAACAAAAATTATAGATAATAATATTAGAATTAACTTTTATTTTAACAATTTTCTTCTCCAAACATAAATAACAGATATATTCTATAAAATATAAAAACGGCCTCCCATAAAGTACCCCCCAGATGTTCCGATTTTGTCCAAAATCCAATTATTTCACGTCAGACCGAAATAAAACTTAAGTTTAAAATTTATGTTTTTTCTTTATCCGTTTTTTGAGTTTTCTTCAAAATTCAAAATTTAAACATTTCTCAATATCTCAAATACGGTCCATTTAGAGAAATTATGTATAGGATGAAAATTATAGAAAATTATATTACAAACAACTTTTATTTGAACGATTTTATAAAAAATTACTTTTTATAATATTTTTGTCAAATTTCTCGAATACGGACCATTTAGGAAAATTTTGTATAGAACAAAAATTATAGATAATAATATTAGAATTAACTTTTATTTTAACAATTTTCTTCTCCAAACATAAATAACAGATATATTCTATAAAATATAAAAACGGCCTCCCATAAAGTACCCCCCCGGATGTTCCGACTTTGTCCAAAATCTAATCATTTCACGTCAGACCGAAATAAAACCTAAGTTTAAAATTTAATGTTTTTTTCTTTTCCGTTTTTGAGTTTTCTTCAAAATTCGAAATTTAAACATTTTCTCAAATATCTCGAATACGGTCCATTTTAGAGAAATTTTTTATAGAACAAAAATTATAGATAATAATATTGTAAGTAACTTTTATTTGAAGAATTTTCTTCTCCAAACATAAATAACAGATATATTCCATAAAATATCAAAATGACCACCTATAAAGTACCCCCCCAGATGTTCCGACTCTGCCCAAAATCTAATCAGTTCATTGGACGCTGGAATAAAGCTTAAGTTTAAAATTTGGTGTTTTTCTGTGTATCGGTTCATGAGTTATAGTGGATACAGACACACACAAACATCATCGCGAAAATAGTCAAAACGGATTGAGGGGACCTCAAAACGT
This sequence comes from Psylliodes chrysocephalus, assembly GCA_927349885.1. NCBI lineage: Eukaryota > Metazoa > Arthropoda > Insecta > Coleoptera > Chrysomelidae > Psylliodes > Psylliodes chrysocephalus. Next base: position 2,089,282 of record OV651834.1, read on the forward strand.
AAAAATTCGTCGAAAACTCGAGGTCGAAACAATCATGATTCCTACACTTTCCTTATATCTGCATACAGATAGGAAAGTAAAAATAACAAAAATATGTATTTGAATTTTGACTTACCCTGTACAGATTTATTTCAAATTAAAAAATTTGTGTATCAGCATAAAATGTAGACTAATATCCAAAAATTTTAATCCACAACAGATTGGTTTTCAATTGTTTCTTTTGCAGTATACAAGCCATTGAGATCAATACAATTTTCATATAAAATTGGTATTAACATGCACTCTGTATAATCTGATACTATTTGGTATTGTTTTGCAATTCAAATACAAAATAAAGGACATTTCATTTAAAAAACCTAATTTTGATGTTTCACTTTTTTTGGAAAACCCTGTATGATTAAAATTATTTTTTAATTGTTATCTTTTCAGACATAAATCAAAAAGTTTTGGCTCTACAGACCGAAGTGTTACCAGCAGCCCATTCTGTACATAAGTCATTACCTTACAAGGTTAATTTTTCAAAATTTCAAATAGACATATCTATAAAAACTTTCTGACTTGTTTTTTTTAGAGAAAACAAACTATTAAAAAGTACCTAGGGAATAATGCATACATAAACTTAGCCAAAAATATTAAACTCTGGTAAAAAGTGTTGTTTTATTTATTTTAAGATTAAAATTAAAACCAATAATTACAAAGTATGGCAGTAAGTTAAATTTAATTCGCAAATAAACATATTTTTTTTAGGGCAACTACCATATTTGTTAATAATATATCGAATTATTTATTTAAATTAAATTCAAAAACTAATAAAAATGTATTTATTCCTGTCCTGTTCTGTTTCCCATGTTACAGTAATACAAATAGCGCCATCTGTGAAATTACCTTTTCTGCACAGTGTAAATATGTTTAATTTTAAAGTAAATACATCGACAAGTCGAAGGTTTCTATGTGGTTTGGGTACAATGGATTAAAGTAATTTTTTAAGTATTTTTAAAACCTCTGTTCCTTCAAATTTCTCTACCACCTGTAGGCATAATTCATTAACTGATTTCTATAAAAAAACTAAAGCAGAGGTACCTCATGGAAGTGTTGTGGGCCCAGTTCTTTACTAGACAATTACCATTTACTTTTGACACACAAGGAATGACAGGAACTTCAAAATTTCGTAACATCGACGAATAGTTTTTTACTTCTGTTTTCAAGCCTCCGACTGACAAGAAATTTGCATAAGCAGGCCCGGCATTAGAATCGTTTTAGTAAGATATTTAAAACGTTTTCTTTAACATATTTTGTTCTTGAAATTGGTTAGGATTATGTATTTGATGTAAAAAAATTTCTTAACAAATTTAAGGTGATATGGCGCTTCACATACGATTTAAAAATTGTAACTTCAAGGCCCTCTGGAGCCCAAACGAAGCAACTTTGTACTAAGGTAATTTTACTTACCTATGTGGTATGTTTTTGTAAAGACCTTGTTTAAATATCGCATATGGTACAAAAAAATGTTATTTTCCCTAAAGCACCATAGAAGAATTTTTTAGCGATATGCAAGTCGTTTTTTTTTAAACCCCATCCCATAAAAAAGTCTAGATTCTAGATGACTTATATTGACTTCTGAGACATTTTTTTTGCTCATGTTAGTATGAAAACTTATTTGTTACAAAAAATAACAAACTACAGGAAAAAAATAAGTGGAATATGTATAAAAAAATTATATTTATTGAAAATTAATTTTAAAAAAATGTACAACCTCAGAAAAACATCTAAATAAAAAAAAAACAATTTCAATATTTGTATTTTTAATAAAATGTTTTAATTAGATTAGTTAGCTTATTTTTAAATAATATATTTCATTTTCATTTTCTCAAATATCTCGAATACGGTCCATTTTACAGAAATTATGTATAGGATGAAAATTATAGATAATTATATTACAAACAACTTTTATTTAAACGATTTTTATAAAAAAATATTTTTTATACATTTTGTCAAATTTCTCGAATACGGACCATTTTAGGAAAATTTTGTATAGAACAAAAATTATAGATAATAATATTAGAAGTAACTTTTATTTGAAGAATTTTCTTCTCCAAACGTAAATAACAGATATATTCCATAAAATATAAAAACGGCCTCCCATAAAGTACCCCCCCAGATGTTCCGACTTTGTCCAAAATCTAATCATTTCACGTCAGGCCAAAATAAAACTTAAGTTTAAAATTTAATGTTTTTTTCTTTATCCGTTTTTGAGTTTTCTTCAAAATTCGAAATTTACACATTTTCTCAAATATCTCGAATACAGTCCATTTTAGAGAAATTATGTATAGGATAAAAATTATAGAGAATTATATTACAAACAACTTTTATTTAAACAATTTTTATAAAAAATTATTTTTTTTACATTTTGTCAAATTTCTCGAATACGGACCATTTTAGGAAAATTTTGTATAGAACAAAAATTATAGATAATAATATTAGAAGTAACTTTTATTTGAACAATTTTCTTCTCCAAACATAAATAACAGATATATTCTATAAAATATAAAAACGGCCTCCCATAAAGTACCCCCCCGGAAGTTCCGACTTTGTCCAGAATCTAATCATTTCACGTCAGACCGAAATAAAACTTAAGTTTAAAATTTAATGTTTTTTCTTTATCCGTTTTTGAGTTTTCTTCAAAATTCAAACATTTTCTCAAATATCTCAAATACGGTCCATTTTAGAGAAATTATGTATAGGACGAAAATTATAGAGAATTATATTACAAACAACTTTTATTTAAACAATTTTTATAAAAACTTTTTTTTTACATTTTGTCAAATTTCTCGAATACGGACCATTTTAGGAAAATTTTTTATAGAACAAAAATTATAGATAATAATATTAGAATTAACTTTTATTTGAAGAATTTTCTTCTTCAAACATAAATAACAGATATATTCCATAAAATATAAAAACGGCCTCCTATAAAGTACCCCCCCCAGATGTTCCGATTTTGTCCAAAATCTAATCATTTCACGTCAGACCGAAATAAAACTTAAGTTTAAAATTTAATGTTTTTTTCTTTATCCGTTTTTGAGTTTTCTTCAAAATTCGAAATTTACACATTTTCTCAAATATCTCGAATACAGTCCATTTTAGAGAAATTATGTATAGGATGAAAATTATAGAGAATTATATTACAAACAACTTTTATTTGAACGATTTTTATAAAAAATTATTTTTTATACATTTTGTCAAATTTCTCGAATACGGACCATTTTAGGAAAATTTTGTATAGAACAAAAATTATAGATAATAATATTAGAATTAACTTTTATTTGAAGAATTTTCTTCTCCAAACATAAATAACAGATATATTCTATAAAATATAAAAACGGCCTCCCATAAAGTACCCCCCCGGAAGTTCCGACTTTGTCCAGAATCTAATCATTTCACGTCAGACCGAAATAAAACTTAAGTTTAAAATTTAATGTTTTTTCTTTATCCGTTTTTGAGTTTTCTTCAAAATTCAAACATTTTCTCAAATATCTCAAATACGGTCCATTTTAGAGAAATTATGTATAGGACGAAAATTATAGAGAATTATATTACAAACAACTTTTATTTAAACAATTTTTATAAAAACTTTTTTTTTACATTTTGTCAAATTTCTCGAATACGGACCATTTTAGGAAAATTTTTTATAGAACAAAAATTATAGATAATAATATTAGAATTAACTTTTATTTGAAGAATTTTCTTCTTCAAACATAAATAACAGATATATTCCATAAAATATAAAAACGGCCTCCTATAAAGTACCCCCCCAGATGTTCCGATTTTGTCCAAAATCTAATCATTTCACGTCAGACCGAAATAAAACTTAAGTTTAAAATTTAATGTTTTTTTCTTTATCCGTTTTTGAGTTTTCTTCAAAATTCGAAATTTACACATTTTCTCAAATATCTCGAATACAGTCCATTTTAGAGAAATTATGTATAGGATAAAAATTATAGAGAATTATATTACAAACAACTTTTATTTAAACAATTTTTATAAAAAATTATTTTTTTTACATTTTGTCAAATTTCTCGAATACGGACCATTTTAGGAAAATTTTGTATAGAACAAAAATTATAGATAATAATATTAGAAGTAACTTTTATTTGAACAATTTTCTTCTCCAAACATAAATAACAGATATATTCCATAAAATATAAAAACGGCCTCCCATAAAGTACCCCCCAGATGTTCCGACTTTGTCCAAAATCTAATCATTTCACGTCACGCCGAAATAAAACTTAAGTTTAAAATTTAATGTTTTTTTCTTTATCCGATTTTGAGTTTTCTTCAAAATTCGAAATTTACACATTTTCTCAAATATCTCGAATACGGTCCATTTTACAGAAATTATGTATAGGATGAAAATTATAGAGAATTATATTACAAACAACTTTTATTTGAACGATTTTTATAAAAAATTATGTTTTATAAATTTTGTCAAATTTCTCGAATACGGACCATTTTAGGAAAATTTTGTATAGGACAAAAATTATAGAGAATAATATTAGAAATAACTTTTATTTGAACAATTTTTTTCTCCAAACGTAAATAACAGATTTATTTCATAAAATATAAAAATGACCTTCTATAAAGTACCCCCCCAAATGTTCCGACTCTGTCCAAAATCTAATCAGTTCATCTCAGGTCAAAATAAAGCTTAAATTTAAAATTTAATGTTTTTCTTTTTATCCGTTTTTTGAGTTTTTTCAAAATTCGAAATTTACACATTTTCTCAAATATCTCGAATACGGACCATTTTAGGAAAATTTTGTATGGTACAAAAATTATAGATAATAATATTAGAATTAACTTTTATTTAAAGAATTTTCTTCTCCAAACATAAATAACAGGCATATTCCATAAAATATAAAAACGGCCTCCCATAAAATACCCCCCAGATGTTCCGACTTTGTCCAAAATCTAATTATTTCACGTCAGGCCGAAATAAAACTTAAGTTTAAAATTTAATGTTTCTTTCTTTATCCGTTTTTGAGTTTTCTTCAAAATTCGGAAATTTAAACATTTTCTCAAATATCTCGAATACGGTCCATTTTAGAGAAATTATGTATAGGATGAAAATTATAGAGAATTATATTAGAAACAACTTTTATTTGAACGATTTTTATAAAGAAATATTTTTTATACATTTTGTCAAATTTCTCGAATACGGACCATTTTAGGAAAATTTTTTATAGAACAAAAATTATAGATAATAATATTAGAATTAACTTTTATTTGAAGAATTTTCTTCTCCAAACGCAAATAACAGATATATTCCATAAAATATAAAAACGGCCTCCCATAAAGTACCCCCCCAGATATTTCGATTTTGTCCAAAATCTAATCATTTCACGTTAGGCTAAAATAAAACTTAAGTTTAAAATTTAATGTTTTTTTCTTTATCCGTTTTTGAGTTTTCTTCAAAATTCGAAATTTACACATTTTCTCAAATATCTCGAATACGGTCCATTTTAGAGAAATTTTTTATAGAACAAAAATTATAGATAATAATATTGTAAGTAACTTTTATTTGAAGAATTTTCTTCTCCAAACATAAATAACAGATATATTCCATAAAATATCAAAATGACCACCTATAAAGTACCCCCCCAGATGTTCCGACTCTGTCCATAATCTAATCTGTTCATTGGACGCTGGAATAAAGCTTAAGTTTAAAATTAGGTGTTTTTCTGTGTATCGGTTCATAAGTTATGGTGGATACATACATACACACACAGACATCATCACGAAAATAGTCAAAACGGATTCAGGGGACCTCAAAACGTAAAAATTCGTCGAAAACTCGAGGTCGAAAAAAATCATGATTCCTATACTTTCCTTATATCTGTATACAGATAGGAAAGTAAAAATAACAAAAATATGTATTTGAATTTTGACTTACCCTGTACAGATTTGTTTCAAATTAAAAAATTTGTGTATCAGCATAAAATGTAGACTAATATCAAACAATTTAAATCCACAAAAGATTGGTTTTCAATTGTTTCTTTTGCAGTATACAAGCCATTGAGATCAATACAATTTTCATATAAAATTGGTATTAGCATTCACTCTGTATAATCTGATACTATTTGGTATTGTTTTGCAATTCAAATACAAAATAAAGGACATTTCATTTAAAAAACCTAACTTTGATGTTTCACTTTTTTTGGAAAACCCTGTATGATTAAAAGTATTTTTTAATTGTTATCTTTTCAGACATAAATCAAAAAGTTTTGGCTCTACAGACTGAAGTGTTACCAGTAGCCCATTCTGTACATAAGTCATTACCTTACAAGGTTAATTTTTCAAAATTTCAAATAGACATATCTATAAAGACTTTCTGACTTGTTTTTTTTAGAGAAAACAAACTATTAAAAAGTATCTAGGGAATAATACATACATAAACTTTGCCAAAAATATTAAACTTTGGTAAAAAGTGTTGTTTTATTTATTTTAAGATTAAAATTAAAACCAATAATTACAAAGTATGGCAGTAAGTTAAATTTAATTCGCAAATAAACATATTTTTTTTTTAGGGCAACAACCATATTTGTTAATAATATATCGAATTATTTATTTAAATTAAATTCAAAAACTAATAAAAATGTATTTATTCCTGCCCTGTTCTGTATCCCATGTTACAGTAATACAAATAGCGCCATCTGTGAAATTACCTTGAACTCTTTTCTGCACAGTGTAAATATGTTTAATTTTAAAGTAAATACATCGACAAGTCGAAGGTTTCTATGTTGTTTGGATACAAAGGATTAAAGTAATTTTTTAAATATTTTTAAAACCTCTGTTCCTTTAAATTTATCTACAACCTGTAGGCATAATTCATTAACTGATTTCTATAAAAAAACTAAAGCAGAGGTACCTCATGGAAGTGTTGTGAGCCCAGTTCTTTACTAGACAATTACCATTTACTTTTGACACACAAGGAATGACAGGAACTTCAAAATTTCGTAACATCGACGAATAGTTTTTTACTTGTTTTCAAGCCTCCGACTGACAAGAAATTTGCATAAGCAGGCCCGGCATTAGTATCGTTTTAGTAAGATATTTAAAACGTTTTCTTTAAAATATTTTGTTCTTGAAATTGGTTAGGATTATGTATTTGATGTAAAAAATTTTCTTAACAATTTTAAGGTGATATGGCGCTTCACATACGATTTAAAAATTGTAACTTCAAGGCCCTCTGGAGCCCAAACGAAGCAACTTTGTACTAAGGTAATTTTACTTACCTATGTGGTATGTTTTTGTAAAGACCTTGTTTAAATATCGCATATGGTACAAAAAATTTTTATTTTCCCTAAAGCACCACAAAAGAATTTTTTAGCGATATGAAAGTCGTTTTTTTTTAAACCCCATCCCATAAAAAAGTCTAGATTCTAGATGACTTATATTGACTTCTGAGACATTTTTTTTTTGCTCATGTTAGTATGAAAACTTATTTGTTACAAAAAATAACAAACTACAGGAAAAAAATAAGTGGAATATGTATAAAAAAAATTATATTTATTGAAAATTAATTTTACCTTCCACAAGAAAAAATGTACAACCTCAGAAAAACATCTAAATAAAAAAAAAACAATTTCAATATTTGTATTTTTAATAAAATGTTTTAATTAGATTAGTTTTATTTTTCAATAATATATTTCATTTTCTTTTTCTCAAATATCTCGAATACGGTCCATTTTAGAGAAATTATGTATAGAATAAAAATTATAGAGAATTATATTACAAACAACTTTTATTTGAACGATTTTTATAAAAAAATATTTTTTATACATTTTGTCAAATTTCTCGAATACGGACCATTTTAGGAAAATTTTGTATAGAACAAAAATTATAGATAATAATATTATAATTAACTTTTATTTGAAGAATTTTCTTCTCCAAACATAAATAACAGATATATTCCATAAAATATAAAAACGGCCTCCCATAAAGTACCCCCCCCAGATGTTCCGATTTTGTCCAAAATCTAATCATTTCACGTCAGACCGAAATAAAACTTAAGTTTAAAATTTAATGTTTTTTTCTTTATCCGTTTTTGAGTTTTCTTCAAAATTCGAAATTTACACAGTTTCTCAAATATCTCGAATACGGTCTATTTTAGAGAAATTATGTATAGGATGAAAATTATAGAGAATTATATTACAAACAACTTTTATTTGAACGATTTTTATAAAAAAATATTTTTTATACATTTTGTCAAATTTCTCGAATACGGACCATTTTAGGAAAATTTTGTATAGAACAAAAATTATAGATAATAATATTAGAAGTAACTTTTATTTGAAGAATTTTCTTCTCCAAACGTAAATAACAGATATATTCCATAAAATATAAAAACGGCCTCCCATAAAGTACCCCCCCAGATGTTCCGACTTTGTCCAAAATCTAATCATATCACGTCAGGCCGAAATAAAACTTAAGTTTAAAATTTAATGTTTTTTTCTTTATCCGATTTTGAGTTTTCTTCAAAATTCGAAATTTACACATTTTCTCAAATATCTCGAATACGGTCCATTTTACGGAAATTATGTATGGGATGAAAATTATAGAGAATTATATTACAAACAACTTTTATTTGAACGATTTTTATAAAAAAATATTTTTTATACATTTTGTCAAATTTCTCGAATACGGACCATTTTAGGAAAATTTTGTATAGAATAAAAATTATAGATAATAATATTAGAAGTAACTTTTATTTGAAGAATTTTCTTCTCCAAACATAAATAACAGGCATATTCCATAAAATATAAAAACGGCCTCCCATAAAGTACCCCCCCCAGATGTTCCGACTTTGTCCAAAATCTAATCATTTCACGTCAGGCCGAAATAAAACTTAAGTTTAAAATTTAATGTTTTTTCTTTATCCGTTTTTGAGTTATCTTCAAAATTCGAAATTTAAACATTTTCTCAAATATCTCGAATACGGTCCATTTTAGAGAAAATATGTATAGAATGAAAATTATAGAGAATTATATTACAAACAACTTTTATTTGAACAATTTTTATAAAAAAATATTTTTTATACATTTTGTCAAATTTCTTGAATACGGACCATTTTAGGAAAATTTTGTATAGAACAAAAATTATAGATAATAATATTAGAAGTAACTTTTATTTGAAGAATTTTCTTCTCCAAACGTAAATAACAGATATATTCCATAAAATATAAAAACGGCCTCCCATAAAGTACCCCCCCCAGATGTTCCGACTTTGTCCAAAATCTAATCATTTCACGTCAGGCCGAAATAAACTTTAAGTTTAAAATTTAATGTTTTTTCTTTATCCGTTTTTGAGTTTTCTTCAAATTTCGAAATTTACACATTTTCTCAAATATCTCGAATACGGTCCATTTTAGAGAAATTTTTTATAGGACAAAAATTATAGAGAATTATATTACAAACAACTTTTATTTGAACAATTTTTATAAAAAATTACGTTTTTTACATTTTGTCAAATTTCTCGAATAACCATTTTAGGAAAATTTTGCATAAAACAAAAATTATAGATAATTATATTAGAAGTAACTTTTATTTGAAGAATTTTCTTCTCCAAACGTAAATAACAGATATATTCCATAAAATATAAAAACGGCCTCCCATAAAGTACCCCCCCCAGATGTTCCGACTTTGTCCAAAATCTAATCATTTCACGTCAGGCTAAAATAAAACTTAAGTTTAAAATTTAATGTTTTTTTCTTTATCTGATTTTGAGTTTTCTTCAAAATTCAAAATTTACACATTTTCTAAAATATCTCGAATACGGTCCATTTTAGAGAAATTTTTTATAGAACAAAAATTATAGATAATAATATTGTAAGTAACTTTTATTTGAAGAATTTTCTTCTCCAAACATAAATAACAGATATATTCCATAAAATATCAAAATGACCACCTATAAAGTACCCCCCCAGATGTTCCGACTCTGCCCATAATCTAATCAGTTCATTGGACGCTGGAATAAAGCTTAAGTTTAAAATTAGGTGTTTTTCTGTGTATCGGTTCATAAGTTATGGTGGATACATACACACACAGACATCATCACGAAAATAGTCAAAACGGATTCAGGGGACCTCAAAACGTAAAAATTCGTCGAAAACTCGAGGTCGAAAAAATCATGATTCCTACACTTTCCTTATATCTGTATACAGATAGGAAAGTAAAAATAACAAAAATATGTATTTGAATTTTGACTTACCCTGTACAGATTTATTTCAAATTAAAAAAATTGTGTATCAGCATAAAATGTAGACTAATATCAAACAATTTAAATCCACAACAGATTGGTTTTCAATTGTTTCTTTTGCAGTATACAAGCCATTGAGATCAATACAATTTTCATATAAAATTGGTATTAGCATGCACTCTGTATAATCTGATACTATTTGGTATTGTTTTTCAATTCAAATACAAAATAAAGGACATTTCATTTAAAAAACCTAACTTTGATATGTTTCACTTTTTTTGGAAAACCCTGTATGATTAAAATTATTTTTTAATTGTTATCTTTTCAGACATAAATCAAAAAGTTTTGGCTCTACAGACCGAAGTGTTACCAGCAGCCCATTCAGTACATAAGTCATTACCTTACAAGGTTCATTTTTCAAAATTTCAAATAGACATATCTATAAAGACTTTTTGACTTGTTTTTTTTTAGAGAAAAACTATTAAAAAGTACCTAGGGAATAATACATACATAAACTTAGCCTAAAATATTAAACTTTGGTAAAAAGTGTTGTTTTATTTATTTTAAGATTAAAATTAAAACCAATAATTACAAAGTATGGCAGTAAGTTAAATTTAATTCGCAAATAAACATATTTTTTTAGGGCAACAACCATATTTGTTAATAATATATCGAATTATTTATTTAAATTAAATTCAAAAACTAATAAAATTGTATTTATTCCTGCCCTGTTCTGTATCCCATGTTACAGTAATACAAATAGCGCCATCTGTGAAATTACCTTGAACTCTATTCTGCACAGTGTAAATATGTTTAATTTTAAAGTAAATACATCGACAAGTCGAAGGTTTCTATGTGGTTTGGATACAAAGGATTAAAGTAATTTTTTAAATATTTTTAAAACCTCTGTTCCTTTAAATTTATCTACAACCTGTAGGCATAATTCATTAACTGATTTCTATAAAAAAACTAAAGCAGAGGTACCTCATGGAAGTGTTATGGGCCCAGTTCTTTACTAGACAATTACCATTTACTTTTGACACACAAGGAATGACAGGAACTTCAAAATTTCGTAACATCGACGAATAGTTTTTTACTTCTGTTTTCAAGCCTCCGACTGACAAGAAATTTGCATAAGCAGGCCCGGCATTAGTATCGTTTTAGTAAGATATTTAAAACGTTTTTTTTTAAACATATTTTGTTCTTGAAATTGGTTAGGATTATGTATTTGATGTAAAAAATTTTCTTAACAATTTTAAGGTGATATGGCGCTTCACATACGATTTAAAAATTGTAACTTCAAGGCTCTCTGGAGCCCAAACGAAGCAACTTTGTACTAAGGTAATTTTACTTACCTATGTGGTATGTTTTTGTAAAGACCTTGTTTAAATATCGCATATGGTACAAAAAAATTTTATTTTCCCTAAAGCACCACAGAAGAATTTTTTAGCGATATGCAAGTCGTTTTTTTTAAACCCCTTCCCATAAAAAAGTCTAGACTCTAGATGACTTATATTGACTTCTGAGACATTTTTTTTTGCTCATGTTAGTATGAAAACTTATTTGTTACAAAAAATAACAAACTACAGGAAAAAAATAAGTGGAATATGTATAAAAAAATTATATTTATTGAAAATTAATTTTACCTTCCACAAGAAAAAATGTACAACCTCAGAAAAACATCTAAATAAAAAAAAAACAATTTCAATATTTGTATTTTTAATAAAATGTTTTAATTAGATTAGTTTTATTTTTTAATAATATATTTCATTTTCATTTTCTCAAATATCTCGAATACGGTCCATTTTAGGAAATTTTTTTATAGAACAAAAATTATAGATAATAATATTAGAATTAACTTTCATTTGAAGAATTTTCTTCTCCAAACGTAAATAACAGATATATTCCATAAAATATAAAAACGGCCTCCCATAAAGTACCCCCCCAGATGTTCCGACTTTGTCCAAAATCTAATCATTTCACGTCAGGCCGAAATAAAACTTAAGTTTAAAATTTAATGTTTTTTTCTTAATCCGTTTTTGAGTTTTCTTCAAAATTCAAAATTTACACATTTTCTCAAATATCTCGAATACGGTCCATTTTAGAGAAATTATGTATAGGATGAAAATTATAGAGAATTATATTACAAATAACTTTTATTTGAACGATTCTTTTAAAAAATTATTTTTTATACATTTTGTCAAATTTCTGGAATACGGACCATTTTAGGAAAATTTTTTATAGAACAAAAATTATAGATAATAATATTAGAATTAACTTTTATTTGAAGAATTTTCTTCTCCAAACGTAAATAACAGATATATTCCATAAAATATAAAAACGGCCTCCCATAAAGTACCCCCCAGATGTTCCGACTTTGTCCAAAATCTAATCATATCACGTCAGGCCGAAATAAAACTTAAGTTTAAAATTTAATGTTTTTTTCTTTATCCGATTTTGAGTTTTCTTCAAAATTCGAAATTTACACATTTTCTCAAATATCTCGAATACGGTCCATTTTACGGAAATTATGTATGGGATGAAAATTATAGAGAATTATATTACAAACAACTTTTATTTGAACGATTTTTATAAAAAAATATTTTTTATACATTTTGTCAAATTTCTCGAATACGGACCATTTTAGGAAAATTTTTTATAGACCAAAAATTATAGATAATAATATTAGAATTAACTTTTATTTGAAGAATTTTCTTCTCCAAACGTAAATAATAGGCATATTCCATAAAATATAAAAACGGCCTCCCATAAAGTAGCCCCCAGATGTTCCGACTTTGTCCAAAATCTAATCATTTCACGTCAGGCCGAAATAAAACTTAAGTTTAAAATTTAATGTTTTTTTCTTTATCCGTTTTTGAGTTTTCTTCAAAATTTAAAATTTACACATTTTCTCAAATATCTCGAATACGGTCCATTTTAAAAAAATTATGTATAAAATGAAAATTATAGAGAATTATATTACAAATAACTTTTATTTGAACGATTTTTATAAAAAAATATTTTTTATACATTTTGTCAAATTTCTTGAATACGGACCATTTTAGGAAAATTTTTTATAGAACAAAAATTATAGATAATAATATTAGAATTAACTTTTATTTGAAGAATTTTCTTCTCCAAACGTAAATAACAGATATATTCCATAAAATATAAAAACGGCCTCCCATAAAGTACCCCCCAGATGTTCCGACTTTGTCCAAAATCTAATCAATTCACGTCAGGCCGAAATAAAACTTAAGTTTAAAATTTAATATTTTTTTCTTTATCCGTTTTCGAGTTTTCTTCAAAATTCAAAATTTACACATTTTCTCAAATATCTCGAATACGGTCCATTTTAGAGAAATTATGTATAGGATGAAAATTATAGATAATTATATTACAAACAACTTTTATTTGAACGATTTTTATAAAAAAATATTTTTTATACATTTTGTCAAATTTCTCGAATACGGACCATTTTAGGAAAATTTTTTATAGAACAAAAATTATAGATAATAATATTGTAAGTAACTTTTATTTGAAGAATTTTCTTCTCCAAACATAAATAACAGGCATATTCCATAAAATATAAAAACGGCCTCCCATAAAGTACCCCCCAGATGTTCCGACTTTGTCCAAAATCTAATCATTTCACGTCAGGCCGAAATAAAACTTAAGTTTAAAATTTAATGTTTTTTCTTTATCCGATTTTGAGTTTTCTTCAAAATTCGAAATTTACACATTTTCTCAAATATCTCGAATACGGTCCATTTTAAAAAAATTATGTATAGAATGAAAATTATAGAGAATTATATTACAAATAACTTTTATTTGAACGATTTTTATAAAAAAATATTTTTTATACATTTTGTCAAATTTCTCGAATACGGACCATTTTAGGAAAAATTTTTATAGAACAAAAATTATAGATAATAATATTAGAATTAACTTTTATTTGAAGAATTTTCTTCTCCAAACATAAATAACAGATATATTCCATAAAATATAAAAATGGCTTCCCATAAAGTACCCCCCAGATGTTCCGATTTTGTCCAAAATCTAATCAATTCACGTCAGGCCGAAATAAAACTTAAGTTTAAAATTTAATGTTTTTTTCTTTATCCGATTTTGAGTTTTCTTCAAAATTCGAAATTTACACATTTTTTCAAATATTTCGAATACGGTCCATTTTACAGAAATTATGTATAGGATGAAAATTATAGAGAATTATATTACAAACAACTTTTATTTGAACGATTTTTATAAAAAAATATTTTTTATACATTTTGTCAAATTTCTCGAATACGGACCATTTTAGGAAAAATTTTTATAGAACAAAAATTATAGATAATAATATTAGAATTAACTTTTATTTGAAGAATTTTCTTCTCCAAACGTAAATAACAGATATATTCCATAAAATATAAAAACGGCCTCCCATAAAGTACCCCCCCAGATGTTCCGACTTTGTCCAAAATCTAATCATTTCACGTCAGGCCGAAATAAAACTTAAGTTTAAAATTTAATGTTTTTTTCTTTATCCGTTTTTGAGTTTTCTTCAAAATTCAAAATTTACACATTTTCTCAAATATCTCGAATACGGTCCATTTTAGAGAAATTTTTTATAGAACAAAAATTATAGATAATAATATTGTAAGTAACTTTCGAAAAAATCATGATTCCTATACTTTCCTTATATCTGTATACAGATAGGAAAGTAAAAATAACAAAAATATGTATTTGAATTTTGACTTACCCTGTACAGATTTATTTCAAATTAAAAAAATTGTGTATCAGCATAAAATGTAGACTAATATTAAAAAATTTTAATCCACAAAAGATTGGTTTTCAATTGTTTCTTTTGCAGTATACAAGCCATTGAGATCAATACAATTTTCATATAAAATTGGTATTAACATGCACTCTGTATAATCTGATACTATTTGGTATTGTTTTGCAATTCAAATACAAAATAAAGGACATTTCATTTAAAAAACCTAACTTTGATATGTTTCACTTTTTTGGAAAACCCTGTATGATTGAAATTATTTTTTAATTGTTATCTTTTCAGACATACATCTTGTTGTGTTACCAGTAGCCCATTCTGTACATAAGTCATTACCTTACAAGGTTCATTTTTCAAAATTTCAAATAGACATATCTATAAAGACTTTCTGACTTGTTTTTTTTTAGAGAAAACAAACTATTAAAAAGTACCTAGGGAATAATACATACATAAACTTAGCCAAAAATATTAAACTTTGGTAAAA
>OV651834.1:2105305-2135006 GCA_927349885.1 Psylliodes chrysocephalus
AGATAGTTTTCTTATATTTAGTTAGTAAGGACTTTATTGACTAAATAAAACATTGCTCGTTCCTAAGCCCACAATACCTTTTTTTGTTAGCAACAGATCAGGGTACTTAAGTTGTACAATTGGGAATAAAAACGTTTTTAATAACACTAAAAATTCGAATATTAAATAAAAATTAACACCCACCTTTAGATCTGCTTTCCCAGCCACTTGTTTACTGCAATTTTGTATTATCGTTCTAAAATTCGCATAAATTTCTTCGTCGTGCACCAAGTGTTTGTACGCGGGGAATTCTTCTATAAGTTTTCTGAGAGCTTTATCGTTATATTTGATCAAAGTCAAACAGTACGAAATGTGTCTATGTTGCCGATTGTCTTCGGTTAAATGGTATTTGGAAACGAATCTGCCGACGATGTTCTCCATGTGTTTGGCGTTTTCCACCATATCGAATAATGTTCTAAGAAAATAGAAAATACAGTTAAAGTTTTCTATTTTCCACGATAAAAGTATTTTAATCGTGAAAAGTTTGGAGAATCTTCAAAAAAGAATTTTGAAGAAAACTCAAAAACGGATAAAGAGAAAAACATTAAATTTTAAACTTAAGCTTAATTCCGGCCAGAGATGAACTGATTACATTTTGGACAGAGTCGGAACATTTGGGGGGATACTTTGTAGGTAGTCATTTTTATATTTTAAGGAATATATCTGTTATTTACGTTTTGAGAAAAAAATTCTTCAAATAAAAGTTATTTCTAATATTATTCTCTATAATTTTTGTCCTTTACAAAATTTTCCTAAAATGGACCGTATTCGAGATATTTAAAGAAAAGTGCAAATTTGGAATTTTGAAGAAAACTCAAAAACGGATAAAGAGAAAAACACCAAATTTGAAACTTAAGCTTTATTCTGGCTTGTGGTGAACTGATTAGATTTTTGGCAGAGTCGGAACATCTGGGGGGATACTTTATAGGTGGTCATTTTTATATTTTATGAAAAATATCTCTTATTTACGTTTGTAGAAAAAAATTCTTCAAATAAAAGTTATTTCTAATATTATTCTCTATAAGATTTGTACAATACAAAATTTTCCTAAAATGGTCCGTATTCGAGATAATTGAGAAAATGTGTAAATTTCTAATTTTGAAGAAAACTCAAAAACGGATAAAGGGAAAAACATTAAATTTTAAACTTAAGTTTTATTCCGACCCGAGATGAATTGATTAGATTTTGGACAAAGTCGGAACATCTGGGGGGATACTTTATTTATAGGTGGTCATTTTTATATTTTATGAAAAATATCTCTTATTTACGTTTGTAGAAAAAAATTCTTCAAATAAAAGTTATTTCTAATATTATTCTCTTTAATTTTTGTACTATACAAAATTTTCCTAAAATGGACCGTACTCGAGATATTTAAGAAAAAGTGCAAATTTGGAATTTTGAAGAAAACTCAAAAACGGATAAAGAAAAAAAACTCAAAATTTTAAACTTAAGCTTCATTCTAGCTTGCGATGATTTGATTAGATTCTGGACAGAGTCGGAACATTTGGTGGGGTACTTTATAGAGAGTCATTTTTATATTTTATAGAATATATCTGTCATTTACGTTTGGAGAAAAAAATTCTTCAAATAAAAGTTATTTCTAATATTATTCTCTATAATTTTTGTTCTATATAAAATTTTCCTAAAATGGACCGTACTCGAGATATTTGAGAAAGTGTAAATTTCGAATTTTGAAGAAAACTCAAAAACGGATAAAGAGAAAAACACCAAATTTGAAACTTAAGCTTTATTCTGGCCTGTGGTGAACTGATTAGATTTTTGGCAGTGTCGGATTATCTGGGGGGATACTTTATAGGTAGTCATTTTTATATTTTATGGAATATATCTGTCATTTACGTTTGGAGAAAAAAATTCTTTAAATGAAAGTTATTTCTAATATTATTCTCTACAATTTTTGTTCTATACGAAATTTTCCTAAAATGGTCCGTATTCGAGATATTTGAGAAAATGTGTAAATTTCGAATTTTGAAGAAAACTCAAAAACGGATAAAAAGAAAAACATTAAATTTGAAACTTAAGCTTTATTCTGGCCTGTGGTGAACTGATTAGATTTTTGGCAGTGTCGGATTATCTGGGGGGATACTTTATAGGTAGTCATTTTTATATTTTATGGAATATATCTGTCATTTACGTTTGGAGAAAAAAATTCTTTAAATGAAAGTTATTTCTAATATTATTCTCTACAATTTTTGTTCTATACGAAATTTTCCTAAAATGGTCCGTATTCGAGATATTTGAGAAAATGTGTAAATTTCGAATTTTGAAGAAAACTCAAAAACGGATAAAAAGAAAAACATTAAATTTTAAACTTAAGCTTAATTCCGACCCGAGATGAACTGATTAGATTTTGGACAGAGTCGGAACATTTGGGGGGATACTTTATAGGTGGCCATTTTTATATTTTATGAAAAATATCTCTTATTTACGTTTGTAGAAAAAAATTCTTTAAATAAAAGTTATTTCTAATATTATTCTCTTTAATTTTTGTACTATACAAAATTTTCCTAAAATGGACCGTACTCGAGATATTTAAGAAAAAGTGCAAATTTGGAATTTTGAAGAAAACTCAAAAACGGATAAAGAAAAAAAACTCAAAATTTTAAACTTAAGCTTCATTCTAGCTTGCGATGATTTGATTAGATTCTGGACAGAGTCGGAACATTTGGTGGGGTACTTTATAGAGAGTCATTTTTATATTTTATAGAATATATCTGTCATTTACGTTTGGAGAAAAAAATTCTTCAAATAAAAGTTATTTCTAATATTATTCTCTATAATTTTTGTTCTATATAAAATTTTCCTAAAATGGACCGTACTCGAGATATTTGAGAAAAAGTGTAAATTTCGAATTTTGAAGAAAACTCAAAAACGGATAAAGAGAAAAACATTAAATTTTAAACTTAAGCTTAATTCCGACCCGAGATGAACTGATTAGATTTTGGACAAAGTCGGAACATCTGGGGGGATACTTTATTTATAGGTGGTCATTTTTATATTTTATGAAAAATATCTCTTATTTACGTTTGGAGAAAAAAATTCTTTAAATAAAAGTTATTTCTAATATTATTCTCTATAATTTTTTTACTATATAAAATTTTCCTAAAATGGTCCGTATTCGAGATATTTGAGAAAATGTGTAAATTTGGAATTTTGAAGAAAACTAAAAAACGGATAAAAAGAAAAACATTAAATTTTAAACTTAAGCTTAATTCCGACCCGAGATGAACTGATTAGATTTTGGACAGAATCGGAACATTTGGGGGGATACTTTATAGGTGGCCATTTTTATATTTTATGAAAAATATCTCTTATTTACGTTTGGAGAAAAAAATTCTTTAAGCAAAAGTTATTTCTAATATTATTCTCTATAATTTTTGTACTATACAAAATTTTCCTAAAATGGACCGTATTCAAGATATTTGAGAAAATGTGTAAATTTCGAATTTTGAAGAAAACTCAAAAAAGGATAGAGAGAAAAACATTAAATTTTAAACTTAAGCTTTATTCCGACCTGAGATGAACTGATTAAATTTTGGACAGAGTCGGGACATTTGGGAGGGTACTTTATAGGGGGTCATTTTCATATTTTATGAATTATATCTGTTATTTACGTTTGGAGAAAAAAATTCTTCAAATAAAAGTTATTTCTAATATTATTCTCTACAATTTTTGTACTATACAAAATTTTCCTAAAATGGTCCGTATTGGAGATATTTGAGAAAATGTGTAAATTTCGAATTTTGAAGAAAACTCAAAAACGGATAAAAAGAAAAACATTAAATTTTAAACTTAAGCTTAATTCCGACCCGAGATGAACTGATTAGATTTTGGACAGAATCGGAACATTTGGGGGATACTTTATAGGTGGCCATTTTTATATTTTATGAAAAATATCTCTTATTTACGTTTGGAGAAAAAAATTCTTTAAGCAAAAGTTATTTCTAATATTATTCTCTATAATTTTTGTACTATACAAAATTTTCCTAAAATGGTCCGTATTCGAGATATTTGAGAAAATGTGTAAATTTCGAATTTTGAAGAAAACTCAAAAACGGATAAAAAGAAAAACATTAAATTTTAAACTTAAGCTTAATTCCGACCCGAGATGAACTGATTAGATTTTGGACAAAGTCGGAACATCTGGGGGATAACTTTATTTATAGGTGGCCATTTTTATATTTTATGAAAAATATCTCTTATTTACGTTTGGAGAAAAAAATTCTTTAAATGAAAGTTATTTCTAATATTATTCTCTACAATTTTTGTTCTATACGAAATTTTCCTAAAATGGTCCGTATTCGAGATATTTGAGAAAATGTGTAAATTTCGAATTTTGAAGAAAACTCAAAAACGGATAAAAAGAAAAACATTAAATTTTAAACTTAAGCTTAATTCCGACCCGAGATGAACTGATTAGATTTTGGACAGAGTCGGAACATTTGGGGGGATACTTTATAGGTGGCCATTTTTATATTTTATGAAAAATATCTCTTATTTACGTTTGGAGAAAAAAATTCTTTAAATGAAAGTTATTTCTAATATTATTCTCTACAATTTTTGTTCTATACAAAATTTTCCTAAAATGGTCCGTATTCGAGATATTTGAGAAAATGTGTAAATTTCGATTTTGAAGAAAACTCAAAAACGGATAAAAAGAAAAACATTAAATTTTAAACTTAAGCTTAATTCCGACCCGAGATGAACTGATTAGATTTTGGACAAAGTCGGAACATCTGGGGGGATACTTTATTTATAGGTGGCCATTTTTATATTTTATGAAAAATATCTCTTATTTACGTTTGGAGAAAAAAATTCTTTAAATGAAAGTTATTTCTAATATTATTCTCTACAATTTTGTTCTATACGAAATTTTCCTAAAATGGTCCGTATTCGAGATATTTGAGAAAATGTGTGAATTTCGAATTTTGAAGAAAACTCAAAAACGGATAAAAAGAAAACATTAAATTTTAAACTTAAGCTTAATTCCGACCCGAAGATGAACTGATTAGATTTTGGACAGAGTCGGAACATTTGGGGGGATACTTTATAGGTGGCCATTTTTATATTTTATGAAAAATATCTCTTATTTAGTTTTGGAGAAAAAAATTCTTCAAATAAAAGTTATTTCTAATATTATTCTCTATAATTTTTGTTCTATATAAAATTTTCCTAAAAATGGTCCGTATTCGAGATATTTGAGAAATGTGTAAATTTCGAATTTTGAAGAAAACTCAAAAACGGATAAAAAGAAAAACATTAAATTTTAAACTTAAGCTTAATTCCGACCCGAGATGAATTGATTAGATTTTGGACAAAGTCGGAACATCTGGGGGGATACTTTATTTATAGGTGGTCATTTTTATATTTTATGAAAAATATCTCTTATTTACGTTTGTAGAAAAAAATTCTTCAAATAAAAGTTATTTCTAATATTATTCTCTTTAATTTTTGTACTATACAAAATTTTCCTAAAATGGACCGTACTCGAGATATTTAAGAAAAAGTGCAAATTTGGAATTTTGAAGAAAACTCAAAAACGGATAAAGAAAAAAAAACTCAAAATTTTAAACTTAAGCTTCATTCTAGCTTGCGATGATTTGATTAGATTCTGGACAGAGTCGGAACATTTGGTGGGGTACTTTATAGAGAGTCATTTTTATATTTTATAGAATATATCTGTCATTTACGTTTGGAGAAAAAAATTCTTCAAATAAAAGTTATTTCTAATATTATTCTCTATAATTTTTGTTCTATATAAAATTTTCCTAAAATGGACCGTACTCGAGATATTTGAGAAAAAGTGTAAATTTCGAATTTTGAAGAAAACTCAAAAACGGATAAAGAGAAAAACACCAAATTTGAAACTTAAGCTTTATTCTGGCCTGTGGTGAACTGATTAGATTTTTGGCAGTGTCGGATTATCTGGGGGGATACTTTATAGGTAGTCATTTTTATATTTTATGGAATATATCTGTTATTTACGTTTGGAGAAAAAAATTCTTCAATAAAAGTTATTTCTAATATTATTCTCTATAATTTTTGTACTATACAAAATTTTCCTAAAATGGACCGTATTCAAGATATTTGAGAAAATGTGTAAATTTCGAATTTTGAAGAAAACTCAAAAAAGGATAGAGAGAAAAACATTAAATTTTAAACTTAAGCTTTATTCCGACCTGAGATGAACTGATTAAATTTTGGACAGAGTCGGGACATTTGGGAGGGTACTTTATAGGGGGTCATTTTCATATTTTATGAATTATATCTGTTATTTACGTTTGGAGAAAAAAATTCTTCAAATAAAAGTTATTTCTAATATTATTCTCTATAATTTTTGTAAGTAGTATAGGTTATGTACATTCCAGCGCAACGCACCTTTTTTAAAAAACCAACCAAAATATCACGAAACGGAAGGAATATTACAACAATTTATTTACATTTCTTCAATATTTCTACAATTTTTCAATATTTCAAGATCGACGACTCGTAACATTTTACAGCACTTACTCATGACCGACATTCAAGATTACTTAAAAAAGTATATTTTAACCAATTTTTAAATACAAAATTCAAAGGATTGAAGAGTCACGTTGATTAGTATAAAATAACTAAATGTATTACTAAATTTTTATATATATAAATAATACCAAAAAAAATATTTTCGTAGAATTAAATTAGACAATTTAAAATGGATCTTGTCAAAAAACTTAACAACCTCGCAATACTTCCAACTAAAAAAATTGATGAACTAACAATTGACCAAGAATATAAAACGTCAAATTTTAGAATCATTTCTACTAAATATGGTAACAAAGCTGTTGTTACATTGGATGATTCGTTCACTATTTTTTTACCTGACAGTTATAAAGATCTTATTAAAAAGAATTTAGAAAGTTGTAATTCATCTAATTTGTTATTTGTTTATAAAGGAAAAGAAGATAAATTAAATAAAATAGAATTTAAAGAATCTAATCATTAATATACCAATTCAGATCTTAATATAACTTAATATTTTTTAATTACTTCCATTTATTAATTTTCATTTTTATGACGTCGTGTGGAACTTGAATTTTGTATTTAAAAATTGGTTAAAATATACTATTTTTAAGTAATCTTGAATGTCGGTCATGAGTAAGTGCTGTAAAATGTTACGAGTCGTCGATCTTGAAATATTGAAAAATTGTAGAAATATTGAAGAAATGTAAATAAATTGTTGTAATATAATATTCCTTCCGTTTCGTGATAATTTGGTTGGTTTTTTAAAAAAGGTGCGTTGCGCTGGAATGTACATAACCTATACTACTTTTGTACTATACAAAATTTTCCTAAAATGGACCGTATTCAAGATATTTGAGAAAATGTGTAAATTTCGAATTTTGAAGAAAACTCAAAAAAGGATAGAGAGAAAAACTCAAAATTTTAAACTTAAGTTTTATTCCGACCTGAGATGAACTGATTAAATTTTGGACAGAGTCGGGACATTTGGGAGGGTACTTTATAGGGGGTCATTTTCATATTTTATGAATTATATCTGTTATTTACGTTTGGAGAAAAACATTCTTCAAATAAAATTTATTTCTAATATTATTCTCTACAATTTTTGTACTATACAAAATTTTCCTAAAATGGTCCGTATTGGAGATATTTGAGAAAATGTATAAATTAAGAATTTTGAAGAAAATTCAAAAACGGATAAAGAGAAAAACTCAAAATTTTAAACTTAAGTTTTATTCTGGCTTGCGTTGAACTGATTAGATTTTTGGCAGTGTCGGAACATTTGGGGGGGTACTTTATAGAGGGTCATTTTTATATTTTATGGAATATATCTGTTATTTACGTTTGGAGAAAAAAATTCTTCAAATAAAAGTTATTTCTAATATTATTCTCTATAATTTTTGTCCTATACAAAATTTTCCTAAAATGGTCCGTATTGGAGATATTTGAGAAAATGTATAAATTAAGAATTTTGAAGAAAATTCAAAAACGGATAAAGAGAAAAACTCAAAATTTTAAACTTAAGTTTTATTCTGGCTTGCGTTGAACTGATTAGATTTTTGGCAGTGTCGGAACATTTGAGGGGGTACTTTATAGAGGGTCATTTTTATATTTTATGGAATATATCTGTTATTTACGTTTGGAGAAAAAAATTCTTCAAATAAAAGTTATTTCTAATATTATTCTCTATAATTTTTGTCCTATACAAAATTTTCCTAAAATGGTCCGTACTCGAGATATTTGAGAAAATGTGTAAATTTCGAATTTTGAAGAAAACTCAAAAACAGATAAAGAGAAAAACACCAAATTTTAAACTTAAGTTTTATTCTGGCTTGCGTTGAACTCATTAGATTTTTGGCAGTGTCGGAACATTTGGGGGGATAATTTATAGGTGGTCATTTTTATATTTTATGAAAAATATGTTATTTATGTTTGGAGAAAAAAATTCTTCAAAACAAAGTTATTTCTAATATTATTTTCTATAATTTTTGTACTATACAAAATTTTCCTAAAATGGCCCATATTCGAGATATTTGAGAAAATGTGTAAAATTCGAATTTTGAAAAAAACTCAAAAACGGATAAAAAGAAAAACATTAAATTTTAAACTTAAGCTTCATTTTGACCTGAGATGAACTGATTAAATTTTGCACAGAGTCGGAACATTTGGGGGGGTACTTTATAGAGGGCCATTTTTATATTTTATGGAATATATCTGTTATTTACGTTTGGAGAAAAAAATTCTTCAAATAAAAGTTATTTCTAATATTATTCTCTATAATTTTTGTCCTATACAAAATTTTCCTAAAATAGTCCGTACTCGAGATATTTGAGAAAATGTGTAAATTTCGAATTTTGAAGAAAACTCAAAAACGGATAAAGAGAAAAACACCAAATTTTAAACTTAAGTTTTATTCTGGCTTGCGTTGAACTCATTAGATTTTTGGCAGTGTCGGAACATTTGGGGGGATAATTTATAGGTGGTCATTTTTATATTTTATGAAAAATATCTGTTATTTATGTTTGGAGAAAAAAATTCTTCAAATAAAAGTTATTTCTAAAATTATTCTCTATAATTTTTGTACTATACAAAATTTTCCTAAAATGGCCCATATTCGAGATATTTGAGAAAATGTGTAAAATTCGAATTTTGAAAAAAACTCAAAAACGGATAAAAAGAAAAACACAAAATTTTAAACTTAAGCTTCATTTTGACCTGAGATGAACTGATTAAATTTTGCACAGAGTCGGAACATTTGGGGGGGTACTTTATAGAGGGTCATTTTCATATTATATGAAATATATCTGTTATTTATGTTTGGAGAAAAAAATTCTTCAAATAAAAGTTATTTCTAATATTATTCTCTATAATTTTTGTCCAATACAAAATTTTCCTAAAATGGACCGTATTCGAGATATTTGAGAAAATGTGTAAATTTCGAATTTTAAAAAAAACTCAAAAAAGGATAAAGAGAAAAATATCAAATTTTAAACTTAAGCTCTATTCCGAGCTAAGATGAACTAATTAAATTTTTGGCAAAGTCAGAACATTTGGGGGGTACTTTATAGGGGGTCGTTTTTATATTTTATGCAAAATTATCGTTATTTATGTTTGTAGAAGAAAATTCTTCAAATAAAAGTTATTTCTAAAATTATTCTCTATAATTTTTGTTCTATACAAAATTTTCCTAAAATGGTCCGTATTCGAGAAATTTTAGAAAATGTAAAAAATTCATAAACTATTTTTTTCGGTGGAAATACCTACACTGATCAAAAAAGATCTGCGAAATGGCGAATCACCCTGTAAGCGACAATATTTTGATTACAGTATAAAATATTTAAAGGCGATTTAAAGAATTTTGAGATTTCTAACTGCAACACCCTATATCTCAAAATTCAGTCATAGGATAGAACACTTTTCAAGTAATTTAACAAATCAAACGTTCAGTCAAAAACGACAATTTTAGACGTATTAAAACCACTTTAAAACAGTAACTTTATAAATCAAAAAAAGGTCCACCTTGAATGAAAACAATAAAAAAAGGGTCCTTTTGGTATGTGTAACTGGACCATTTTAAAAGCAGTGGGATCAAGAGGAAGATCTCGAAAAAATTTCCCGTCAAAAAAGGTTGGAGAAAACAAACAGAATTAGAAAGTTTGGAGAATATTAGAAAAACTAAGGAGAATTCTGAATCTAGCTCAGGAAGCTCATCTAAAAATTAATTGAATTGATGATGTTAAATAAAGAAGAAATAAAACAGGATATGAAGAAAATGGAGGAAATATTAAAGACGATTTGGTTAAAAATAAAGAAGAATTGGAAAATAAATTTCATGAAAATAAAGAAGAAATAAAACAGATAATACAAAAAGACAAAGAAGAAATGAAACAAGAAATCGCGACTATAATGATGAAAATAGAAGAATCAAAGTTATATACAGAAAATAGGATAGAAGAGACGAAGAAAGAACTAAAGATAGAGATTATTGAAAGAATACCTGAAGTAGAGGAATTACAGGAACAGAAAATTAAGAGAGGTAATAGAAAATGAAATTATGGACGAAATATGTAAAATAAAAGAAGATGGAAAAAAGAATAAGGAGAAAAAAGTTTGAAGAATATTCAAAAAAGTTATTTCTAGTATTATTCTCTATTATTTTTATTCTATACAAAATTTTCCTAAAATGGTCCGTATTCGAGATATTTGAGAAAATGTGTAAATTTGGAATTTTGAAGAAAACTCAAAAACGGATAAAGAGAAAAACATAAAATTTTAAACTTAAGCTTTATTCCAACCTGAGATGAATTGATTAGATTTCGAACAGAGTCGGAACATTTGGGGGGGTACTTTAAAGGGGATCATTTTTATATTTTATGAAATATATCTGTTATTTTCGTTTGGAGAAAAAAATTCTTCAAATAAAAGTTATTTCTAATATTATTCTCTATAATTTTTGTCATATATAAAATTTTTCTAAAATGTACCGTATTCGAGATATTTGAGAAAATGTATAAATTTCTAATTTTGAAGATAACTCAAAAACGGATAAAGAGAAAAACATTAAATTTGAAACTTAAGCTTTATTCTGGCCTGTGGTTAAATGATTAGATTTTTAGCAGAGTCGGAACATCTGGAGGGGTACTTTATAAGTGATAATTTTTATATTTTATGAAAAATATCTGTTATTTACGTTTGGAGAAAAAATTTCTTTGAATAAAAGTTATTTCTAGTATTATTCTCTATAATTTTTGTCCTATACAAAATTTTCCTAAAATGGACCGTACTCGAGATATTTAAGAAAAAGTGCAAATTTGGAATTTTGAAGAAAACTCAAAAACGGATAAAGAGAAAAACAATAAATTTTAAACTTAAGCTTTATTCCGACCTGAGATGAACTGATTAGATTTTAAACAGAGTCGGAACATTTGGGAGGGTACTTTATGGGTGGTCATTTTTATATTTTATGAAATATATCTCTTATTTACGTTTGTAGAAAAAAATTCTTCAAATAAAAGTTATTTCTAATATTATTCTCTATAATTTTTGTCCTATACAAAATTTTCCTAAAATGGACCGTACTCGAGATATTTAAGAAAAAGTGCAAATTTGGAATTTTGAAGAAAACTCAAAAACGGATAAAGAGAAAAAGATTAAATTTTAAACTTAAGCTTTATTCCGGCTTGCGGTGAACTGATTAGATTTTGGGCAGAGTCGGAATATCTGGGGGGGGGGGGGACTTTATAGGGGGTAGTTTTATATTTTATTGAATATATCCGTTATTTACGGTTGGAACAGAAAATTCTTCAAATAAAAGTTATTTCTAATATTATTCTCTATAATTTTTGTTCTATATAAAATTTTCCTAAAATGGTCCGTACTCGAGATATTTAAGAAAAAGTGCAAATTTGGAATTTTGAAGAAAACTCAAAAACGGATAAAGAGAAAAACACCAAATTTGAAACTTAAGCTTCATTCCGACCTGAGATGAGCTGATTAGATTTTGGACAGAGTCGGAACATTTGGGGGGATACTTTATAGGTGGTCATTTTTATATTTTATGAAAAATATCTCTTATTTAGGTTTGGAGAAAAAAATTCTTCAAATAAAAGTTATTTCTAATATTATTCTCTATAATTTTTGCCCAGGCCCAAAGTGATAATTAGTAAACAATCATATACAGGGTATTTTAGAATAAAGTACCGTAAACTGGAGGACTTATAGATCTTAACTGATTATTAAACGTCCCAGGTTTCATTCTACAGGGTGATAAAATGAATTTAATAAATAAATTTTCTTAATTTTCCAAATATAGTGAAAATAATGAAGAAACCAACATAAAAAATGATAAAAGTTCGGGAAATAACAAAAATCTAAACAAGGTTAGACAGAAACCGAAAATCGAACAATTTAACTCTAGGTATAAGATATTATCGCTACCAAGTTCAGTTGTTGCGACAGTATTGAATTTCTGGCCTGCAGTGAAATGATTAGATATTTGGCAGAGTCGGAACATCTGGGAGGGGTCGTTTTTATATTTTATAGAATATATCTGTTATTTACGTTTGGAGAAAAAAATTCTTCAAATAAAAATTATTTCTAATATTATTCTCCATAATTTTTATCCTATACAAAATTTTCCTAAAATGGTCCGTATTCGAGATATTTGAAAAAATGTTTAAATTTCTAATTTTGAAGAAAACTCAAAAACGGATAAAGAGAAAAACATTAAATTTTAAACTTAAGCTTTATTCCGACCTGAGATGAAATGATTAGATTTTGGACAGAGTCGGAACATTTGGGGGGGTACTTTATAGAAGGTCATTTTTATATTTTATGAAAAATATCTCTTATTTACGTTTGGAGAAAAAAATTCTTCAAATAAAAGTTATTTCTAATATTATTCTCTATAATTTTTGTACTATACAAAATTTTCCTAAAATGGTCCGACTCGAGATATTTGAAAAAATGTGTAAATTTCGAATTTTGAAAAAACTCCAAAACGGATAAAAAGAAAAACATTAAATTTTAAACTTAGGCTTTATTCCGACCCGAGATGAACTGATTAGATTTTGGACAAAGTCGGAACATCTGGGGGGATACTTTATTTATAGGTGGCCATTTTTATATTTTATGAAAAATATCTCTTATTTACGTTTGGAGAAAAAAATTCTTTAAATGAAAGTTATTTCTAATATTATTCTCTACAATTTTTGTTCTATACGAAATTTTCCTAAAATGGTCCGTATTCGAGATATTTGAGAAAATGTGTAAATTTCGAATTTTGAAGAAAACTCAAAAACGGATAAAAAGAAAAACATTAAATTTTAAACTTAAGCTTAATTCCGACCCGAGATGAACTGATTAGATTTTGGACAAAGTCGGAACATCTGGGGGGATACTTTATTTATAGGTGGCCATTTTTATATTTTATGAAAAATATGTCTTATTTACGTTTGTAGAAAAAAATTCTTCAAATAAAAGTTATTTCTAATATTATTCTCCATAATTTTTGTTCTATACAAAATTTTCCTAAAATGGTCCGTATTCGAGATATTTGAGAAAATGTGTAAATTTCTAATTTTGAAGAAAACTCAAAAACGGATAAAGAGAAAAACACCAAATTTCAAACTTAAGCTTTATTCTGGCCTGTGGTGAACTGATTAGATTTTTGGCAGAGTCGGAACATCTGGGGGGATACTTTATAGGTAGTCATTTTTATATTTTAAGGAATATATCTGTTATTTACGTTTGGAGAAAAAAATTCTTCAAATAAAAGTTATTTCTAATATTATTCTCTATAATTTTTGTACTATACAAAATTTTCCTAAAATGGACCGTATTCAAGATATTTGAGAAAAAGTGCAAATTTGGAATTTTGAAGAAAACTCAAAAACGGATAAAGAGAAAAACACCAAATTTGAAACTTAAGCTTTACTTTGACCTGAGATGAACTGATT
This sequence comes from Psylliodes chrysocephalus, assembly GCA_927349885.1. Lineage (NCBI taxonomy): Eukaryota > Metazoa > Arthropoda > Insecta > Coleoptera > Chrysomelidae > Psylliodes > Psylliodes chrysocephalus. Next base: position 2,119,318 of record OV651834.1, read on the forward strand.
AGATTTTGGACAGAATCGGAACATCTGGGGGGATACTTTATAGGTGGTCATTTTTATATTTTATGAAAAATATCTCTTATTTACGTTTGGAAAAAAAAATTCTTCAAATAAAAGTTATTTCTAATATTATTCTCTATAATTTTTGTTCTATACAAAATTTTCCTAAAATGGTCCGTATTCGAGATATTTGAGAAAATGTGTAAATTTCTAATTTTGAAGAAAACTCAAAAACGGATAAAGAGAAAAACACCAAATTTCAAACTTAAGCTTTATTCTGGCCTGTGGTGAACTGATTAGATTTTTGGCAGAGTCGGAACATCTGGGGGGATACTTTATAGGTAGTCATTTTTATATTTTAAGGAATATATCTGTTATTTACGTTTGGAGAAAAAAATTCTTCAAATAAAAGTTATTTCTAATATTATTCTCTATAATTTTTGTACTATACAAAATTTTCCTAAAATGGACCGTATTCAAGATATTTGAGAAAAAGTGCAAATTTGGAATTTTGAAGAAAACTCAAAAACGGATAAAGAGAAAAACATTAAATTTTAAACTTAAGCTTTATTTTGACCTGAGATTAACTGATTAGATTTTGGACAGAGTCGGAACATCTGGGGGGATACTTTATAGGTGGCCATTTTTATATTTTATGAAAAATATCTCTTATTTAGGTTTGGAGAAAAAAATTCTTCAAATAAAAGTTATTTCTAATATTATTCTCTATAATTTTTGTTCTATACAAAATTTTCCTAAAATGGACCGTACTCGAGATATTTGAGAAAATGTGTAAATTTCTAATTTTGAAGAAAACTCAAAAACGGATAAAGAGAAAAACATTAAATTTTAAACTTAAGCTTTATTCCGACCTGAGATGAACTGATTAGATTTTGGACAGAGTCGGAACATTTGGAAGGGTACTTTATAGGTGGTCATTTTCATATTTTATGAATTATATCTGTTATTTACGTTTGGAGAAAAAAAATTCTTCAAATAAAAGTTATTTCTAATATTATTCTCTATAATTTTTGTTCTATACAAAATTTTCCTAAAACGGTCCGTATTCGAGAAATTTTAGAAAATGTAAAATTTCTATAAAAAAAATTACCTCATTGTACTCTTCAACGTCTCATCGTCGCCGATATTTTCCTCGATGAAATGCGCGAATATGTCCGGCAAAGCGTTGTAGAGATTATTTTCTTTATGCGAAATCTTCAAGAAGAACGTCTTGCACATGGATCGCAAAGATTCGTCTTCGTCGGCGAGCGCGGCCGCCATTTTCGGTATGTGACTGTGCGCTCGAATCATATCTCTCAGGATCAAATTGGACAGCGTGAAGAACGTCGCGCGACGAGTGTGAGGTAGCGGATCTTTTAAGCTACGTAGAAAAAATATGTTAAGTTCTGCTTAAGGAATAATACAGAAACTTTATACAAAAATGGTGCATGTCAAAAATCAATTCAAAAAATATCAAAATTATCATCAAAAATATCATCAAAAATATCATCAAAAATATCATCAAAAATATCATCAAAAATATCATCAAAAATATCAAAAATATCAGAATTTATAATTCTTACCTTTGAAATATTCTATCGGTCCAAGGTTCGACGATATTAGGAAATCTGGTCAGTAAATCTGATATGTGGATCAATATATTCGATTTGATGTCGTGGAATTTGGTCCTTTCGAAAACGGTAAACAACAGTCTGATGTGCTTCCTACAAAACATGCTCGATACCACCATGTACCTAAAAAAAAATATATTAAAAAAATCGACGAAAAAAAAAATAGAAAAAATAGAAATTATCAAAAATATCTACGAAAATGTCTACGAAAATATCTGCGAACATATCCAAGAAAATATCTACGAAACTATCTACGAAAATATCTACGAAAATATCTACGAAAATGTCTACGAAAAGTCTGCGAAAATATCTGCGAAAATATCAACGAAAATATCTACGAATATATCTGCGAAAATATCTGCGAAAATATCTACGAAAATGTCTACGAAAATTTCTACGAAAATATCTACAAAAATGTCTACGAAAATGTCTACGAAAATATCTACGAAAACATCTACGAAAACATCTACGAAAATATCTACGAAAGTGTCTACGAAAATATCTACGAAAATGTCTACGAAAATGTCTACGAAAATGTCTACGAAAATATCTAAGAAAATATTTAAGAAAAACTACGAAAATATCTACGAAAATGTCTACGAAAATATCTACGAAAATGTCTACGAAAATATCTACGAAAATATCTGCGAAAATATCTACGAAAATATCTACGAAAATGTCTACGAAAATGTCTACGAAAATGTCTACGAAAATATCTACGAAAATATCTGCGAAAATATCTACGAAAATGTCTACGAAAATATCTACGAAAATATCTACGAAAATATCTACGAAAATATCTACGAAAATATCTACGAAAGTGTCTACGAAAATATCTAAGAAAATATTTAAGAAAAACTACGAAAATATCTACGAAAATGTCTACGAAAATATCTACGAAAATATCTACGAAAATATCTACGAAAATATCTGCGAAAATATCTACGAAAATGTCTACGAAAATATCTGCGAAAATATCTACGAAAATGTCTACGAAAATATCTACGAAAATATCTACGAAAGTGTCTACGAAAATATCTACGAAAATGTCTACGAAAATATCTACGAAAATGTCTACGAAAATATCTACGAAAATGTCTACGAAAATGTCTACGAAAATGTCTACGAAAATGTCTACGAAAATATCTAAGAAAATATTTAAGAAAAACTACGAAAATATCTACGAAAATGTCTACGAAAATATCTACGAAAATATCTGCGAAAATATCTACGAAAATATCAAAGAAAATATCTACAAAAATATCTAAGAAAATATCTACGAAACTATCTACGAAAATGTCTACGAAAATGTCTACGAAAATATCTACGAAAATATCTGCGAAAATATCTACGAAAATATCTACGAAAATATCTACGAAAATATCTACGAAAGTGTCTACGAAAATTTCTACGAAAATATCTACGAAAGTGTCCTCGAAAATGTCTACGAAAATATCTAAGAAAATATTTAAGAAAAACTACGAAAATATCTATGAAAATGTCTACGAAAATGTCTACGAAAATATCTACGAAAATATCTGCGAAAATATCTACGAAAATATCTAAGAAAATATCTACGAAAATATCTACGAAAATATCTACGAAAATATCTACAAAAATATCTAAGAAACTATCTACGAAAATGTCTACGAAAATGTCTACGAAAATGTCTACGAAAATATCTACGAAAATATCTGCGAAAATATCTACGAAAATATCTACGAAAATATCTACGAAAATATCTACGAAAATATCTACGAAAATATCTACGAAAATATCTACGAAAATATCTACGAAAGTGTCTACGAAAATTTCTACGAAAATATCTACGAAAGTGTCTACGAAAATGTCTACGAAAATATCTAAGAAAATATTTAAGAAAAACTACGAAAATATCTACGAAAATGTCTACGAAAATGTCTACGAAAATATCTACGAAAATATCTGCGAAAATATCTACGAAAATATTTAAGAAAATATCTACGAAAATATCTACAAAAATATCTAAGAAAATATCTACGAAACTATCTACGAAACTATCTACAAAGATATCTACGAAAATGTCTACGAAAATGTCTACGAAAATGTCTACGAAAATATCTAAGAAAATATTTAAGAAAAACTACGAAAATATCTACGAAAATGTCTACGAAAATATCTACGAAAATATCTACGAAAATATCTACGAAAATATCTACGAAAATATCTACGAAAATATCTACAAAGATATCTACGAAAATGTCTACGAAAATGTCTACGAAAATAAGAAAATATCTAAGAAAAACTACGAAAATATCTACGAAAATATCATTAAAAATATTATTAAAAATATCATCAAAAATACCATCAAACATATCATTAAAAATATAAAAATATGAGAAATTAAATAAAATCAAAAATATATTAAAAATAAATATATCAAAAATATATTAAAAATAAATATATCAAAAATATGGAAAATAAAATAAAATCAAAAATATATCATCAAACATATCATCAAAAATATATATAATTAAAAATATATCATCAAAAATAAATATGTAAGAAATATATCAAAAAAAATATGTCAATAATATATCAGAGATATATCAAAAATATATCAACAATATATCAAAAATATATCAACAATATATCAAAAATATATCAACGATATGTCAAAAATAAATATATCAAAAATATATTAAAAATATATCAAAAATTTTTTTTATTTATATTCATGTACATCTACATAAAGTTTAAAGAGCACTCATTTGTTAAAAAATATATCAAAATATATCAAAATATATCAAAAATATATAAAAAATATATCATTTATATATACTAACCTCGATAAAGCGGTGACACCCGCAAATTGTAACTCTACCGTTTTAAACATATCTGGCCTTTCGCATATTTTTACTATGATTGGCGCCATCTGCGCCAAGTACCCGGAACCGGTAACAATATCTTTTTCTAAGACGTTCAATATGAAATCGGCATCCATATCTTCCGCTTGAGCTCCTTCTAGTACAGTATCTTCATTCTGGATAAAAAATATATCAAAAAAATTAAAAATAATATCAAAAATATATCAAAATTATATTAAAAATATATTAAAAATATATTAAAAATATATTAAAAATATATTAAAAATATATTAAAAATATATTAAAAATATATTAAAAATATATTAAAAATATATTAAAAATATATTAAAAATATATTAAAAATATATTAAAAATATATTAAAAATATATTAAAAATATATTAAAAATATATTAAAAATATATTAAAAATATATTAAAAATATATTAAAAATATATTAAAAATATATTAAAAATATATTAAAAATATATTAAAAATATATTAAAAATATATTAAAAATATATTAAAAATATATTAAAAATATATTAAAAATATATTAAAAATATATTAAAAATATATTAAAAATATATTAAAAATATATCAAAATATAAATAAAATTTGATGTTTACTAACCATTGAAACATTTAAAGATGACGCCTCAAGCGCGGAAGTCGCAGATTTATTTTTTTGTTTCTTTTTCTTTAATTTCTCGGATTTTTTATTACTCTTTGTCCTTTTCATTTCATCTCTTATATTCTGTCTTCGTTTCAATTCGTTGTAGACCGTATCGTCCATATATTCCAACTGCTTCATCGCGATATAACCGCACATTTGGCACAATCTTATCAGTACGTAGTGCGGTACGGTATAATCGGGATCTTCTTCTTGTTTGGCCACCAATTTAGGAACGATGGAAATCAGCAATTTTTCGGCAAAATGTTCTGGTTTATTACTCATCTAAAAAATCGATTAACTTGTCTTCAACAATATCATCAAAAATATCATCAAAAATATTAAAAATGTGACAAATATCATCAAAAATATGGAAAATATCAACAAAAATATCATCAACTAATATAATTTAAAATATGGAAAATATCATCAAAAATATCATTAAAAATATCAAACATATAAAACATATCAACAAAAATATCATTAAAAGTATCAAAAATATGGAAAATATCATCAAAAATATCATCAAACATATGGAAAATATCAACAAAAAATATAATTAAAAATATCAAAAATATGGAAAATATCAACAAAAATATCATCAAAAAATATAATTAAAAATATCATTAAAAATATGGAAAATATCATCAAAAATATCATTAAAAATATCAAACATGAAACATATCAACAAAAATATCAAAAAATATCAAAAATATCATTAAAAGTATCAAAAATATGGAAAATATCATCAAACATATGGAAACTATCAACACAAAATATAATTAAAAATATCATCAAAAATATGGAAAATATCAACAAAAATATCATCAAAAAATATAATTAAAAATATCATCAAAAATATGAAAAATATCAAATATATCAAATTGATAATGTAAATCACTACTTGTATAAAAGTGATTTTTACCACTCATGTGAAAATAGTCACTTTCTGCACTCGAAAATAACATCAAGAATATCATTAAAAATATCACCAAAAATGTGAAAAATATCAACAAAAATATCATTTAAAAAATCATTAAAAATATGATCAAAAGTATCATTAAAAATATCATCAAAAATAATATAATAATATATGTTGGAGCCATGATATTACGCCGATTGATACTGTAAATCACTACTTGTGTAAAAGTGATTTTTCATACTCGGCTTGCGTCTCGTACGACAATATTTACCACTCATGTGAAAATTGTTACTTTCTGCACTCGAAAATATCATCAAGAATATTATCAAAAATATGAAAAATATCATCAACAATATCATTAAAAATATCATCAAAAACATCATCAAAAATGTTTCCAACAAAGACATTAAAAAATTCACGTATATTGGAGCCATGATATTACGCCGATTGATACTGTAAATCACTACTTGTGTAAAAGTTATTTTTCACACTCGGCTTACGTCTCGTGCGATAATATTTACCACTCATGTGAAAATTGTCACTTTCTGCACTTGAAAATATCAAGAACATCTAGAATGTCATCAAGAATATCATCAAAAATATAATATCAAAAATATGATCAACAATATCATTAAAAATATCATCAAAAACATCATAAAAAAATGTTTTCACCAGAGACATTAAAAAATTCACGTATATTGGAGCCATGATATTACGCCGATTGATACTGTAAATCACTACTTGTGTAAAAGTTATTTTTCACACTCGGCTTACGTCTCGTGCGACAATATTTACCACTCATGTGAAAATTGTCACTTTCTGCACTCGAAAATATTGAAAATATCATCAAGAATATCATCAAAAATATCAACAAAAATATCATCAAAAATGTGAAAAATATCAACAAAAATATCATCAAAAATATAATAATGTATGTTGGAGCCATGATGTTACGCCGATTGATACTGTAAATCACTACTTGTGTAAAAGTTATTTTTCACATTCGGCTTTACCACTCATGTGAAGATTGTCACTTTCTGTACTCGAAAATATCATCAATAATGTCATCAAGAATGTCACCAAGAATGTCATCAAGAATATCATGAAAAATATCAACAAAAATATCATTAAAAATATGAAAAATATCAACAAAAATATTAAACATATCATCAAAAATAATATAATAATGTATGTTGGAGCCATGTAAAAGTGATTTTTCATATTCGGCTTACGTCTCGTGCGACAATATTTATCACTCATGTGAAAATTGTCACTTTCTGCAATCAAGAATAACATCAAGAATATCATCAAGAATATCATCAAGGATATCATCAAAAATATTATCAAAAATATGAGAAATATCAACAAAAATATCATTAAAAATATCAAAAATATCATGAAAAATATTATCAAAAATATGAAAAATATCATCAAAACCATCGTCAATAATATCATCAAACATATCATTAAAAATATGAAAAATATCAATAAAAATATCATTAAAAATATGAAAAATATCAACAAAAATATTAAAAATATGAAAAATATAAACTAAAAAATATAATTAAAAAATATCATCAAAAACATCATCAAAACCAACGTCAATAATATCATCAAACATATTAAAAATATAATCAAAAATATTAAAAATATGAAAAATATCGAAAATATGAAAAAATATCATCAAAAATATGAAAAATATCAGCAAAAATATCATTAAAAATATCAAAAAATACCATCAAAAATATCATTAAAAATATCATGAAAATTATCAAAAATATGAAAAATATCAACAAAAATATCAAAAATATGAAAAAAAAATAATTAAAAAATATCATCAAAAACATCATCAAAACCAACGTCAATAATATCATCAAACATATCATTAAAAATATGAGAAATATCAACAAAAATATCATTAAAAATGAAAAATATCAAAAATATCATCAAAACCATCGTCAATAATATCATCAAACATATCATTAAAAATATGAAAAATATCAATAAAAATATCATTAAAAATATGAAAAATATCAACAAAAATATCATTAAAAATATGAAAAATATAAACTAAAAAATATAATTAAAAAATATCATCAAAACCAACGTCAATAATATCATCAAACATATTAAAAATATGAAAAATATAATCAAAAATATTAAAAATATGAAAAATATCGAAAATATGAAAAAATATCAAAAATATGAAAAATAGCAAAAATATCATTAAAAATATCAAAAAATACCATCAAAAATATCATTAAAAATATCATGAAAATTATCAAAAATATGAGAAATATCAACAAAAATATCAAAAATATGAAAAAAAAAATAATTAAAAAATATCATCAAAAACATCATCAAAACCAACGTCAATAATATCATCAAAAATATGAAAAATATCATCAAAAATATGAGAAATATCAACAAAAATATGAGAAATATCAACAAAAATATAAAAAAAAATCATTAAAAATAACATGAAAAATATCATCAAAAATATGAAAAATATCATTAAAAATATCAAAAAATACCATCAAAAATAATATAATAATGTAACTATAATATGACGTTGACTTACCTTATAAGCAAAATCAGTACCACCATATAGAGCTTCGTGGTAGAATTCAACAGGTTTAAAAAACAATTCGCTCAAAATTGCAACGAGATCGGTGAAGCATTCTTCGTTGTATTTTATTTTGAACGGCGGATTTTGGCTATCTATATTCACTTTCTCGTATGCGACAGACAAAAATTCGCAACACCTACCAAGAAATTGAAGATTTTTCTTCCCTCTACAAAATAAAAAAAGAAAACAAGATATGGGAGGCATAACAAATTATTTTTTTGTATTATTTGTTTGTTAATTTCGAATGTGTTTCATTTGTGCACTGGAAAATATCGAAAATATCATCAAGAATATTATCAAGAATGTCATCAAGAATATCATCAATAATATCATCAAGAATGTCATCAAGAATATCATCAAGAATGTCATCAAGAATATCATCAAGAATGTCATCAAGAATATCATCAAGAATGTCATCAAGAATATCATCAAGAATGTCATCAAGAATGGCATCAAGAATGTCATCAAGAATATCATCAAGAATGTCATCAAGAATGTCATCAAGAATATCATCAAGAATGTCATCAAGAATATCATCAAGAATGGCATCAAGAATGTCATCAAGAATGTCATCAAGAATATCATCAAGAATGTCATCAAGAATATCATCAAGAATGTCATCAAGAATATCATCAAGAATATCATCAAGAATGTCATCAAGAATATCATCAAGAATGTCATCAAGAATATCATCAAGAATGTCATCAAGAATATCATCAAGAATGTCATCAAGAATATCATCAAGAATGTCATCAAGAATATCATCAAGAATATCATCAAGAATGTCATCAAGAATATCATCAAGAATGTCATCAAGAATATCATCAAGAATGTCATCAAGAATATCATCAAGAATGTCATCAAGAATATCATCAAGAATGTCATCAAGAATATCATCAAGAATGTCATCAAGAATATCATCAAGAATGTCATCAAGAATATCATCAAGAATATCATCAAGAATGTCATCAAGAATATCATCAAGAATATCATCAAGAATGTCATCAAGAATATCATCAAGAATGTCATCAAGAATATCATCAAGAATGTCATCAAGAATATCATCAAGAATATCATCAAGAATATCATCAAAAATGTCATCAAGAATATCATCAAGAATGTCATCAAGAATATCATCAAAAATGTCATCAAGAATATCATCAAGAATATCATCAATAATGTCATCAAGAATATAATCAAGAATGTCATCAAGAATATCATCAAGAATGTCATCAAGAATATCATCAAGAATGTCATCAAGAATATCATCAAGAATGTCATCAAGAATATCATCAAGAATGTCATCAAGAATATCATCAAGAATGTCATCAAGAATATCATCAAGAATGTCATCAAGAATATCATATCATCAAGAATGTCATCAAGAATATCATCAAGAATGTCATCAAGAATGTCATCAAGAATATCATCAAGAATGGCATCAAGAATGTCATCAAGAATATCATCAAGAATGTCATCAAGAATATCATCAAGAATATCATCAAGAATATCATCAAGAATGTCATCAAGAATATCATCAAGAATGTCATCAAGAATATCATCAAGAATGTCATCAAGAATATCATCAAGAATGTCATCAAGAATATCATCAAGAATGTCATCAAGAATATCATCAAGAATGTCATCAAGAATATCATCAAGAATGTCATCAAGAATATCATCAAGAATATCATCAAGAATGTCATCAAGAATATCATCAAGAATATCATCAAGAATGTCATCAAGAATATCATCAAGAATATCATCAAGAATGTCATCAAGAATATCATCAAGAATATCATCAAGAATATCATCAAGAATATCATCAAAAATGTCATCAAGAATATCATCAAGAATGTCATCAAGAATATCATCAAAAATGTCATCAAGAATATCATCAAGAATATCATCAATAATGTCATCAAGAATATAATCAAGAATGTCATCAAGAATATCATCAAGAATGTCATCAAGAATATCATCAAGAATGTCATCAAGAATATCATCAAGAATGTCATCAAGAATATCATCAAGAATGTCATCAAGAATATCATCAAGAATGTCATATCATCAAGAATGTCATCAAGAATATCATCAAGAATGTCATCAAGAATGTCATCAAGAATATCATCAAGAATGGCATCAAGAATGTCATCAAGAATGTCATCAAGAATATCATCAAGAATAACATCAAAGATATTAAAAATATCAAAATTATCATCAAGAATATCATTTTTCTTTACGAATAGAAAAAGAAAAACTGTCATTTTCTTTTTTAAAATGTTACAATTCTAATATATATAAAGAACTACTAATAGTATGGAAGTAGCTAAATAGATACTGCCAATAGATGGCGCTAGTGAATTTGGATACAGTCGAAATTCGCTCGTTTTGAACTGGGAAACTTTGAGCGTGTTTGCCCCCATTGGAGGGTTTGTATTTTTATATATATAAAAAAAAGGAAAAAATCTTTATTTACTCTAAAAATACTTTTAGAGTTGTAGAGCATATCTGAGTGCATAAATACAGTGTGTTCATTAAAGAAAGGGCCAAACTTTTGACGTGGTTAGTTTGGACAAAAATAAGGGTGTAGAAAATATTTTTTTTTCCAATATTTTAACGATAATTCAAATACTTTTTTGAATAAATATAAGCGAATTTTGTGAAAGTAAGTTTTTTTGGGTGATAAAAAAGAATATCAGCTTTTTTGTTGCATTACATGTACAGGGCGTTCTAAATTGGCGTGCCAATCTGGTATTTACTACAGATTTTTTTTTAAGAATGGATATTTATGAAAAACGATTAATTATTTTAAAAATTTGCTTTAAAAAAGGTATACTTGTTGCAAGTCGCTAAAATGCATCATTTGAACGTCTGGGGGGGGGGTATTTTATAGGGGGTCATTTTTATATTTTATGGAATATATTTGTTTGGAAAATTCTTCAAATAAAAGTTACATTTTGACTTTTTGACCAAAACATTTTACCCAAAAAATTTTTTTTTTAAATTTTGCCGATTAAAAAAATGCAAAAAAATTTTGATCGAAAAAAGAAAAAATTTGGACAAAAAAAAAATTAGTCAATAAAAAATTTTGCAAAAAAAAAAATTTGCAAAAAAAAATATTTGTAAAGAAAATTTTGACTGAAAAAAGGAAGAAAAAGAAAAAAATTTGATCAAAAAAATGCAAAAATTTTTTTAAAAAAATGCTGGGTACTTATAGGTAGTAATTTTTATATTTTATGGAATATATGTTATTTACGTTTTGAGAAAAAAATTCTTCAAATAAAAGTTATTTCTAATATTATTCTCTATAATTTTTATCCTTTACAAAATTTTCCTAAAATGGACCGTATTCGAGATATTTAAAGAAAAGTGCAAATTTGGAATTTTAAAGAAAACTCAAAAACGGATAAAGAGAAAAAAACCAAATTTGAAACTTAAGCTTTATTCTGGCCTGTGGTGAACTGATTAGATTTTTGGCAGTGTCGGATTATCTGGGGGGATACTTTATAGGTAGTCATTTTTATATTGTATGGAATATAACTGTTATTTACGTTTTGAGAAAAAAATTCTTCAAATAAAAGTTATTTCTAATATTATTCTCTACAATTTTTGTCCTTTACAAAATTTTCCTAAAATGGACCGTATTCGAGATATTTAAGAAAAAGTGCAAATTTGGAATTTTAAAGAAAACTCAAAACCGGATAAAGAGAAAAACGCCAAATTTTAAACTTAACCTTTATTCTGGCCTGCGGTGAACTGATTATATTTTTAGCAGTGTCGGAACATTTAGGGGGGTACTTTATAGGTGGTCATTTTTATATTTTATGGAAAATATCTGTTATTTACGTTTGAAGAAAAAAACTCTTCAAATAAAAGTTATTTCTAATATTATTCTCTATAATTTTTATCCTATACAAAATTTTCCTAAAATGGACCGTACTCGAGATATTTAAGAAAAAAAGCAAATTTGGAATTTTGAAGAAAACTCAAAAAAGGATAAAGAGAAAAACACCAAATTTAAAACTTAAGCTTTATTCTGGCCTGTGGTGAACTGATTATATTTTTGGCAGTGTCGGAACATCTGAGGGATACTTTGTACAGGGGTCATTTTTATATTTTATCAAAAATATATGTTATTTACGTTTGGAGATAAAAATTCTTCAAATAAAAGTTATTTCTATTATTATTCTCTATAATTTTTATCCTATACAAAATTTTCCTAAAATGGACCGTACTCGAGATATTTAAGAAAAAGTGCAAATTTGGAATTTTGAAGAAAACTCAAAAACGGATAAAGAGAAAAACGCCAAATTTTAAACTTAACCTTTATTCTAGTCTGCGGTGAACTGATTATATTTTTGTCAGTGTCGGAACATTTAGGGGGGTACTTTATAGGTGGCCATTTTTATATTTCATGGAATATATCTGTTATTTACGTTTTGAGAAAAAAATTCTTCAAATAAAAGTTATTTCTAATATTATTCTCTATAATTTTTGTCTTATACAAAATTTTCCTAAAATGGACCGTACTCAAGATATTTGAGAAAAAGTGCAAATTTGGAATTTTGAAGAAAACTCAAAAACGGATAAAGAGAAAAACACCAAATTTTAAACTTAACCTTTATTCTAGTCTGCGGTGAACTGATTATATTTTTGTCAGTGTCGGAACATTTAGGGGGGTACTTTATAGGTGGCCATTTTTATATTTCATGGAATATATCTGTTATTTACGTTTTGAGAAAAAAATTCTTCAAATAAAAGTTATTTCTAATATTATTCTCTATAATTTTTGTCTTATACAAAATTTTCCTAAAATGGACCGTACTCAAGATATTTGAGAAAAAGTGCAAATTTGGAATTTTGAAGAAAACTCAAAAACGGATAAAGAGAAAAACACCAAATTTTAAATTTAACCTTTATTCTAGCCTGCGGTGAACTGATTAGATTTTTGGCAGAGTCGGAACATCTGGGGGGATACTTTATAGGTAGTCATTTTTATATTGTATGGAATATATGTTATTTACGTCTTGAGAAAAAAATTCTTCAAATAAAAGTTATTTCTAATATTATTCTCTATAATTTTTATCCTATACAAAATTTTCCTAAAATGGACCGTACTTAAGATATTCGAGAAAAAGTGCAAATTTGGAATTTTGAAGAAAACTCAAAAACGGATAAAGAGAAAAACACCAAATTTTAAACTTAAGCTTTACTCTGGCCTGCGGTGAACTGATTATATTTTTGGCAGTGTCGGAACATTTAGGGGGGTACTTTATAGGTGGCCATTTTTATATTTTATGGAATATATCTGTTATTTACGTTTTGAGAAAAAAATTCTTCAAATAAAAGTTATTTCTAATATTATTCTCTATAATTTTTGTTTTACACAAAATTTTCCTAAAATGGACCGTACTCGAGATATTTAAGAAAAAGTGCAAATTTGGAATTTTGAAGAAAACTCAAAAACGGATAAAGAAAAAAACACCAAATTTGAAACTTAGGCTTTATTCTGGCCTGCAGTGAACTGATTATATATTTGGCAGTGTCGGAACATTTAGGGGGGTACTTTATAGGTGGCCATTTTTATATTTCATTGAATATATCTATTATTTACGTTTTAAAAAAAAAATTCTTCAAATAAAAGTTATTTCTAATATTATTCTCTATAATTTTTATCCTATACCAAATTTTCCTAAAATGGACCGAACTCGAGATATTTAAGAAAAAGTGCAAATTTGGAATTTTGAAGAAAACTCAAAAACGGATAAAGAGAAAAACACCAAATTTTAAACTTAACCTTTATTCTAGCCTGCAGTAAACTGATTATATTGTTGGCAGTGTCGGATCATCTGGGGTGGTACTTTATAGGTGGTTATTTTTATATTTTATGAAAAATATCTGTTATTTACGTTTGGAGAAAAAAATTCTTCAAATAAAAGTTATTTCTAATATTATTCTCTATAATTTTTATCCTTTACAAAATTTTCCTAAAATGGACCGTATTCGAGATATTTAAAGAAAAGTGCAAATTTGGAATTTTAAAGAAAACTCAAAAACGGATAAAGAGAAAAAAATCAAATTTGAAACTTAAGCTTTATTCTGGCCTGTGGTGAACTGATTAGATTTTTGGCAGTGTCGGATTATCTGGGGGGATACTTTATAGGTAGTCATTTTTATATTGTATGGAATATAACTGTTATTTACGTTTTGAGAAAAAAATTCTTCAAATAAAAGTTATTTCTAATATTATTCTCTACAATTTTTGTCCTTTACAAAATTTTCCTAAAATGGACCGTATTCGAGATATTTAAGAAAAAGTGCAAATTTGGAATTTTAAAGAAAACTCAAAACCGGATAAAGAGAAAAACGCCAAATTTTAAACTTAACCTTTATTCTGGCCTGCGGTGAACTGATTATATTTTTAGCAGTGTCGGAACATTTAGGGGGGTACTTTATAGGTGGTCATTTTTATATTTTATGGAAAATATCTGTTATTTACGTTTGAAGAAAAAAACTCTTCAAATAAAAGTTATTTCTAATATTATTCTCTATAATTTTTATCCTATACAAAATTTTCCTAAAATGGACCGTACTCGAGATATTTAAGAAAAAAAGCAAATTTGGAATTTTGAAGAAAACTCAAAAAAGGATAAAGAGAAAAACACCAAATTTAAAACTTAAGCTTTATTCTGGCCTGTGGTGAACTGATTATATTTTTGGCAGTGTCGGAACATCTGAGGGATACTTTGTACAGGGGTCATTTTTATATTTTATCAAAAATATATGTTATTTACGTTTGGAGATAAAAATTCTTCAAATAAAAGTTATTTCTATTATTATTCTCTATAATTTTTATCCTATACAAAATTTTCCTAAAATGGACCGTACTCGAGATATTTAAGAAAAAGTGCAAATTTGGAATTTTGAAGAAAACTCAAAAACGGATAAAGAGAAAAACGCCAAATTTTAAACTTAACCTTTATTCTAGTCT
>OV651834.1:2135506-2341521 GCA_927349885.1 Psylliodes chrysocephalus
TACGAATCACAAACATCTGCAGCGAAAAAAGTTTGGAGAATATTTAAAAAAAGTGCAGAAAACTCATAATAACGTACTGGAAGTTCGTTCAGCAGAGTTAAAGAGATAAAACAAGCTAATGAAACCGATTTGCAACCATCTCACGATGTCTGTAACATTAGTAAGTAAGAGGTACGAATCACAAACATCTGCAGCGAAAAAAAGTTTGGAGAATATTTAAAAAAAGTGCAGAAAACTCATAATAACGTACTGGAAGTTCCTTCAGCAGAGTTAAAGAGATAAAACAAGCTAATGTAACCGATTTGCAACCATCTCACGATGTCTGTAACATTAGTAAGTAAGAGGTACGAATCACAAACATCTGCAGCGAAAAAAAGTTTGGAGAATATTTAAAAAAAGTGCAGAAAACTCATAATAACGTACTGGAAGTTCCTTCAGCAGAGTTAAAGAGATAAAACAAGCTAATGTAACCGATTTGCAACCATCTCACGATGTCTGTAACATTAGTAAGTAAGAGGTACGAATCACAAACATCTGCAGCGAAAAAAAGTTTGGAGAATATTTAAAAAAAGTGCAGAAAACTCATAATAACGTACTGGAAGTTCGTTCAGCAGAGTTAAAGAGATAAAACAAGCTAATGTAACCGATTTGCAACCATCTCACGATGTCTGTAACATTAGTAAGTAAGAGGTACGAATCACAAACATCTGCAGCGAAAAAAAGTTTGGAGAATATTTAAAAAAAGTGCAGAAAACTCATAATAACGTACTGGAAGTTCGTTCAGCAGAGTTAAAAAGATAAAACAAGCTAATGAAACCGATTTGCAACCATCTCACGATGTCTGTAACATTAGTAAGTAAGAGGTACGAATCACAAACATCTGCAGCGAAAAAAAGTTTGGAGAATATTTAAAAAAAGTGCAGAAAACTCATAATAACGTACTGGAAGTTCGTTCAGCAGAGTTAAAGAGATAAAACAAGCTAATGTAACCGATTTGCAACCATCTCACGATGTCTGTAACATTAGTAAGTAAGAGGTACGAATCACAAACATCTGCAGCGAAAAAAAGTTTGGAGAATATTTAAAAAAAGTGCAGAAAACTCATAATAACGTACTGGAAGTTCGTTCAGCAGAGTTAAAGAGATAAAACAAGCTAATGTAACCGATTTGCAACCATCTCACGATGTCTGTAACATTAGTAAGTAAGAGGTACGAATCACAAACATCTGCAGCGAAAAAAAGTTTGGAGAATATTTAAAAAAAGTGCAGAAAACTCATAATAACGTACTGGAAGTTCGTTCAGCAGAGTTAAAAAGATAAAACAAGCTAATGAAACCGATTTGCAACCATCTCACGATGTCTGTAACATTAGTAAGTAAGAGGTACGAATCACAAACATCTGCAGCGAAAAAAAGTTTGGAGAATATTTAAAAAAAGTGCAGAAAACTCATAATAACGTACTGGAAGTTCGTTCAGCAGAGTTAAAGAGATAAAACAAGCTAATGTAACCGATTTGCAACCTCTCACGATGTCTGTAACATTAGTAAGTAAGAGGTACGAATCACAAACATCTGCAGCGAAAAAAAGTTTGGAGAATATTTAAAAAAAGTGCAGAAAACTCATAATAACGTACTGGAAGTTCGTTCAGCAGAGTTAAAAAGATAAAACAAGCTAATGAAACCGATTTGCAACCATCTCACGATGTCTGTAACATTAGTAAGTAAGAGGTACGAATCACAAACATCTGCAGCGAAAAAAAGTTTGGAGAATATTTAAAAAAAGTGCAGAAAACTCATAATAACGTACTGGAAGTTCGTTCAGCAGAGTTAAAGAGATAAAACAAGCTAATGTAACCGATTTGCAACCATCTCACGATGTCTGTAACATTAGTAAGTAAGAGGTACGAATCACAAACATCTGCAGCGAAAAAAAGTTTGGAGAATATTTAAAAAAAGTGCAGAAAACTCATAATAACGTACTGGAAGTTCCTTCAGCAGAGTTAAAGAGATAAAACAAGCTAATGTAACCGATTTGCAACCATCTCACGATGTCTGTAACATTAGTAAGTAAGAGGTACGAATCACAAACATCTGCAGCGAAAAAAAGTTTGGAGAATATTTAAAAAAAGTGCAGAAAACTCATAATAACGTACTGGAAGTTCGTTCAGCAGAGTTAAAAAGATAAAACAAGCTAATGAAACCGATTTGCAACCATCTCACGATGTCTGTAACATTAGTAAGTAAGAGGTACGAATCACAAACATCTGCAGCGAAAAAAAGTTTGGAGAATATTTAAAAAAAGTGCAGAAAACTCATAATAACGTACTGGAAGTTCGTTCAGCAGAGTTAAAGAGATAAAACAAGCTAATGTAACCGATTTGCAACCATCTCACGATGTCTGTAACATTAGTAAGTAAGAGGTACGAATCACAAACATCTGCAGCGAAAAAAAGTTTGGAGAATATTTAAAAAAAGTGCAGAAAACTCATAATAACGTACTGGAAGTTCCTTCAGCAGAGTTAAAGAGATAAAACAAGCTAATGTAACCGATTTGCAACCATCTCACGATGTCTGTAACATTAGTAAGTAAGAGGTACGAATCACAAACATCTGCAGCGAAAAAAAGTTTGGAGAATATTTAAAAAAAGTGCAGAAAACTCATAATAACGTACTGGAAGTTCGTTCAGCAGAGTTAAAGAGATAAAACAAGCTAATGAAACCGATTTGCAACCATCTCACGATGTCTGTAACATTAGTAAGTAAGAGGTACGAATCACAAACATCTGCAGCGAAAAAAAGTTTGGAGAATATTTAAAAAAAGTGCAGAAAACTCATAATAACGTACTGGAAGTTCCTTCAGCAGAGTTAAAGAGATAAAACAAGCTAATGTAACCGATTTGCAACCATCTCACGATGTCTGTAACATTAGTAAGTAAGAGGTACGAATCACAAACATCTGCAGCGAAAAAAAGTTTGGAGAATATTTAAAAAAAGTGCAGAAAACTCATAATAACGTACTGGAAGTTCCTTCAGCAGAGTTAAAGAGATAAAACAAGCTAATGTAACCGATTTGCAACCATCTCACGATGTCTGTAACATTAGTAAGTAAGAGGTACGAATCACAAACATCTGCAGCGAAAAAAAGTTTGGAGAATATTTAAAAAAAGTGCAGAAAACTCATAATAACGTACTGGAAGTTCGTTCAGCAGAGTTAAAGAGATAAAACAAGCTAATGTAACCGATTTGCAACCATCTCACGATGTCTGTAACATTAGTAAGTAAGAGGTACGAATCACAAACATCTGCAGCGAAAAAAAGTTTGGAGAATATTTAAAAAAAGTGCAGAAAACTCATAATAACGTACTGGAAGTTCGTTCAGCAGAGTTAAAGAGATAAAACAAGCTAATGAAACCGATTTGCAACCATCTCACGATGTCTGTAACATTAGTAAGTAAGAGGTACGAATCACAAACATCTGCAGCGAAAAAAAGTTTGGAGAATATTTAAAAAAAGTGCAGAAAACTCATAATAACGTACTGGAAGTTCGTTCAGCAGAGTTAAAGAGATAAAACAAGCTAATGTAACCGATTTGCAACCATCTCACGATGTCTGTAACATTAGTAAGTAAGAGGTACGAATCACAAACATCTGCAGCGAAAAAAAGTTTGGAGAATATTTAAAAAAAGTGCAGAAAACTCATAATAACGTACTGGAAGTTCCTTCAGCAGAGTTAAAGAGATAAAACAAGCTAATGTAACCGATTTGCAACCATCTCACGATGTCTGTAACATTAGTAAGTAAGAGGTACGAATCACAAACATCTGCAGCGAAAAAAAGTTTGGAGAATATTTAAAAAAAGTGCAGAAAACTCATAATAACGTACTGGAAGTTCGTTCAGCAGAGTTAAAGAGATAAAACAAGCTAATGTAACCGATTTGCAACCATCTCACGATGTCTGTAACATTAGTAAGTAAGAGGTACGAATCACAAACATCTGCAGCGAAAAAAAGTTTGGAGAATATTTAAAAAAAGTGCAGAAAACTCATAATAACGTACTGGAAGTTCGTTCAGCAGAGTTAAAAAGATAAAACAAGCTAATGAAACCGATTTGCAACCATCTCACGATGTCTGTAACATTAGTAAGTAAGAGGTACGAATCACAAACATCTGCAGCGAAAAAAAGTTTGGAGAATATTTAAAAAAAAGTGCGGAAAACGCTTAATCAAGTACTGGAAGCTCATGTAGCAGCGTCAAAAATACAAAACAAGCTAATATAACCGATTTTCAACCATCTCACGAGGCCGGCAACATCAGTAAGACGTACGAATCGGAAATATCCACAGTGAAAAAAAGTTTGGAGAATATTTAAAGATGTCTTGATATGGAAAACGAAATTTGAATAGAAAATATTTAACCAACTTGTGCTGTACCCTTAATAGCCTTGATGTTTTTTATGTAATGTGAGTGACTTTTAATAAAACAAAGCATTCTAAAAGCTTTATACACAATATAGTCGATATGCAGGATAAAGGATAGACTTGTGTCAAAGATGATGCCGAAATATTTTACTGAAGAGGAATTTTTTAATGTCACACATCATCGATTTTATAAGAGTTCAGAATAAGGTTGGGAGATCTTGTGAAGTGGATTGTAAAAGACGAAAAAATTCTCAAAAATTAAAAGTAAAAAAAAAAAATGTTTGATAAAAAAATTAATAAAGTTTGAGATATAACAAAAAATGTTCAAAAAAAAATCTCAAAAATTAAGTCGAAAAAATTCTCCAAAAATTAAAAGACGAAAAATTCTCAAAAATTAAAAGTCGAAAAAATTAAGAAAATGTTTGTTAAAAAAATTAATAAATTTTGAAATAACAATTATAGACAATTAAATATAGGTAATTATAATTATAGATAATTATAGATAATTATAGATAATTATAGATAATTATAGATAATTATAGATAATTATAGATAATTATAGATAATTATAGATAATTATAGATAATTATAGATAATTATAGATAATTATAGATAATTATAGATAATTATAGATAATTATAGATAATTATAGATAATTATAGATAATTATAGATAATTATAGATAATTATAGATAATTATAGATAATTATAAATAATTATAGATAATTATAGATAATTATAGATAATTATAGATAATTATAGATAATTATAGATAATTATAATTATAGACAATTATAGATAATTAATTGTAGATAATTATAGATAATTATAGATAATTATAAATAATTATAAATAATTATAAATAATTATAAATAATTATAAATAATTATAGATAATTATAGATAATTATAAATACTTACAGATAATTATAATTATAGAGATAATTAGATGATTATAATTATATAATTTTAAATAAGAATCACTTACATTGGAACTGAATCCGTTACAAGACAGGAAAGTCGTGACGCAATGAGCGGCAAATTTTCTTGCCAAAGGGCCTTTATCGCGCAAGTGCTCCACGCATATCTCCAAAACTTGCAATTGAAATTTCAGCGGGATTGCCATTTCTTTTTGTAATCTGGCCCATTGATTAAAAACCTATATAAAAAAAATTGATACACATATTTATCACAAAATATACAGTATTGCCCAAAATAAACGGTATAATTACATGTCAACGACAACCAGATCTCTACTTTCCAGACACATATAACTAAAGAAGCAGTCTTCAAAAATGCACCACAAAATGATACGTATTACTTAAGTTTAGTACTATTTTGGGCCATACTGTACCATTAGCATATAAGACCTCTCAAAATTGCTAAAATGCGCAGACGAACACCTGTCAAATTGTCAGTTTGTTTTATTTCCGGAATATCAGCGACATTCAATAATTCAGGCACGCCACTGGTACGAGCAATATTCTAGAATACTTACTTTGGCTCTAACCATAGCAGAAACATCTTCAGAATGTTCCATGAGGATTCCGAAAAGTTCGTCCCGAAATTTTCTCTGTTCATCGTCTAACTCGTCGTTGGTCAAATTGCTGAGTATAACTTCGACCATTACCATTATAACTGATATTCGAAGACTTGCAGGCTGAAAATATAGGAATTAGTAACGTAAATGTAATCGAAAACGGTATACGAACCTCGTAGTATAAATAATTGTTCAACGATACGACTTCTGGCATCATGAGGTCAGGTAAAAGAGCTGCTAAGGAAGACAAGACTGTAGCGCAATGTCGCGAACCCTAAAAATTACATTATTTGTTTCATGTTTTTGAAAATATACATCGATGTAGTAAAGAATTTATATATATATATTTAACCTTAGCACTATCTTGCTTCCATATATGGGACTCATCACATTACATTTTGCTTCCCCGACTATATTGATTCCGTATATCGGAAGCAATATAGTTTTTGTCCATTTTCTCTGTTAAAAATGATCATAGCGACTCCTAATAAATAAAGATGATACCGTTGTGTTCTTCTGATTTATATGTTACATTTTTGTATCGTTCTTCCACCTCTAACATGCTCAAATGACAATTCCAGAGGAGTCAATATAGTTAGTAAAGTAACAAATAATATACAAAAAAAAGTTCCGAGTTTTTCCGCTAGAGCTCCAAATAATATACATTTACCTATATACGCTCTAGAGTTTACGCACTATATTGATTCCAACTATTGGCAACGCTGTATTATATTTTTAACTGCTAACGTTTTATTGTTCTCCATGTATTGTGTAGTTTGGATCTGAGATTCACGGCCCTCAGCTCATTTCGGATGTGTTAAGTTTTAAAAAAGTGTTGAATTAATAACAAATAATAATAATTAAGAATAAATAATAATAAATAATAATAAATAATAATAAATAATAATAAATAATAATAAATAATAATAAATAATAATAAATAATAATAAATAATAATAAATAATAATAAATAATAATAAATAATAATAAATAATAATAAATAATAATAAATAATAATAAATAATAATAAATAATAATAAATAATAATAAATAATAATAAATAATAATAAATAATAATAAATAATAATAAATAATAATAAATAATAATAAATAATAATAAATAATAATAAATAATAATAAATAATAATAAATAATAATAAATAATAATAAATAATAATAAATAATAATAAATAATAATAAATAATAATAAATAATAATAAATAATAATAAATAATAATAAATAATAATAAATAATAATAATATTAATATTAAAAAATAATAATAAATTATGATGGTTGATGAATAATAGGTTAATGGATAATTGGATGATGGATGAGAGATGATGGAAGATGGATGATGGATGGTGGATGATGGATGATGGACGATTGACGATGGATGATGGATGATGGATAATGGATGATGGACGATGGACGATGGACGATGGACGATGGACGATGGACGATGGACGATGGACGATGGACGATGGACGATGGACGATGGACGATGGACGATGGACGATGGACGATGGACGATGGACGATGGACGATGGACGATGGACGATGGACGATGGACGATGGACGATGGACGATGGACGATGGACGATGGACGATGGACGATGGACGATGGACGATGGACGATGGACGATGGACGATGGACGATGGACGATGGACGATGGACGATGGATGATGGATGGTGAATGTTATATGATGGATGATAAGTGGATGTATGATGAATGATTGAATGATGAATGATTGGATGTTTGCATAATGGATAATTGGATGATTAATTGACGGACAATTGAAGATGAATGATATGTCATGAGCGATGGATGGTGGATTATGATTGATGATGGATGATTGGCGATGGAAGATGGCTGATGAAATATGGATAATTGAATGATAGATTATAGGATGATTTATGATGAAGGAAGGATGATGGACGATTGAGGAAGAATGATGAATGGATAATGGATTATGATTGATAATTGGATGATTGATAATTGGATGATGGATAATAGTTGATGAATAATTGGTTGATGTATGATGGATGATAAATGATTGATGATGAATGATAAGTGATGGATGATGGATGAGCAATTGTCAATGACGGATGATGGATGTTGACGAAAGACAGATGTTAAATGATGGATGACGGCTGATAGATAATAGATAATGGATAATTAGATGATAGATAATTGGATGATGGATAATGGATGATGAATGATGGATGATGCATGATGGATGATCGATGGTCAATGATGGACGTTGACGGATGACATATGTTAAATGATGGATGACGGCCGATGGATAGTCAATGATGGATGTTGACGGATGACATATGTTAAATGATGGATGACGGCCGAAGGATAGTAAATGATGGATGATTGGATGATGGATAATTGGATGGTGGATGGTTGGTGGTAGATGATTGGGTGAAGGATTATAATGGATGTCGGATGAGATGTTAATGATGGATTATGATGGATGTTGAATGACGGATGTAAAGTGATGGATGACGAATGATTGAGAATAAATAATGGATGATTGGATGATGGATAATTGGATGATAAATGGTTGGTAGTAGATGATTGGATGATGGATTATAATAGATGTCAGATGAGATGATGATGGATGTTGGATGACGGATGTTAAGTGATGAATGACGGATGATGGATAATGGATAATTGTTTGATGGAATATTGACCTGGAATATTGATGGTTGATTAGATGGTAGATGATTGAATGACAGATGATTGATGACGAATAACGAATACCTAACCTGGGCGGCCTGAAGCCATCGTAGTTTGCTTTGAAAAGAACATTACATAAAATTATTAAAATTTAAAAAATTGTAACTAATTTACCTTACTTGTGTGGCCTGGAGCCATATACAGTAACCCGCTATGGCTCCAGGCCGCACAGGTTAGGTAAATTAGTTTAAGGTTTTTTTTTTTAATTAGAATACTAGCATATTTTGTTATGCGTTAATTAGTCCCACTTTATTTATATTGGTCGCTAATTCTCATGTATTTGTCTCGGCGCAAATTTGTCCCGGGCGAAATTGTTTCGCGCTAAAATAGATCAGTTTATAAAATGTAAGAGAGACGGAGCTACACTTCAAACATTCTCTACGTAGGTGTCGTTGGAACATATCTTGTTCGTTTCGCGCTATTCTGTCTGCGCCATTTTGTCCTGCACTCTTTTATCCTGCGCCATTTTGTGCTGCGCTGTTTTGTCATGGAGCCAATATTCACACTTTTATTACTTTTTAACTAGTTTTGATTATTTTATGTATCTGTTCCACTAAGTCAGTGTTATTTGGGAATATTTCAGTTGCAGTTTTTTTTGTTATTCCTGTTCTCAACACATTTAATATTTAATTTAACGTTTTTTTGCATTTAAAAATATCTTAAATAAAAATGTGTTTAATATATTTTATAAGTAAAAAATTAAAATTAGTTTTTATAGAATTAATTTTTAACCGACCTCAAAAAAAGAGGAGGTTCTTAATTCGTCGTAATATTTTTTTTTATTTATGTATGTTCAGCGATAATTCTATAACACGGTGTCCGATTTCAATAAATAATTCTTATTTTGTTAGAAAGGGGGTACTTCAGGGGTGGTCCCATATAAATTTGGTCAAAATTTAATAATTGGGTCCATGAAAAAATCCTCAAATTCTTAATTTTGTATGTATATTTAGCGGTAATTCTTTACCACCTTGTCCGATTTCTATGATTCTTTTTTTGTTAGTAAGGGGGTATCTCAGGGGTGATCCCATATAAATTTGCTTAAGATGCGGTTATGGCATCTGCACGATTTTGAAAATTACTTTTAATACTTAAGTTTATTTAATAACAGAGAAACAAAAGTAAAACTCTCAGTAAATATTACAACATAAACATTTGTAATGACTAAAATTAAAACTAATAAAAGTTAATAATTAAAATAAATACTCTGTAAAAGAAAACGATAATAAATTCACTAAAACGAGGTACAATAGGTAATAAACTGGAAATTATGATTTGTTTGATGCGACTAAAATGCTAAATTAAAGAAGATACCACACCAAACTTATAGAAACATTATTTCAATCTTGTTTCCTTAAATTTTTTTAAACATTTCCTTATTTTACTATTTAACAAATTTTGGCATGAGTTATTGTTTCTTTAGGGAGACTTGACAACATTGCAGGATGCAGTAAAGTCGTGTTTATAAATATACGGAAGTAATATGGTTGCAAAATGTAATATTATATACTTCCTGGAATCAAAATAGTTAGCGAATTGAAAGTATGCAATATAGCTTCATAATGTAAAAAATCGTATATTTATTTTTTAAGATTTCACACTCAAAATTAGGTTCCTTGTATAATTTTTTTAACAGATTCAATATACGCTTTAAAAAATGCGCAAAACAGGTGTTTTCTGCAAGACGCAATAAGTGTGTTTTATGAAAGGAAGCAAAATAGCCGCAAGCTGTATATATATATATATATATATATATATATATATATATATATATATATATATATATATATATATAAAAGCCAAAAATGGCTTAGTCTTTGCCGACTAGTTAGAAAATAAACTAATTTTTTAGTCATCTCCAAATGCACTTGTCCTGTGGGTGGTGACAGAATAGTTGAGGGGGGACTTTAACTCTCTTTTTGAGTGTTTTGGTTCCTGCTCAGCTGGTGACACCACCAACAGGCTTGTGACATGTTTTGTTATCAAATCAAAATTTCATCCGTTTTTTCTTTGTACCTTTTGAGTATTTTTCCCAATACTTAACATTGTTCAAAATGTCAATTGTTATTGCATAGTTGGTTTTTTTTCCAATTTTACAAATTTGCATTAAAACTAAATGCACTGGCCCTGTTCGCGATATCGTCAGGTGAGTACTCCGTTCCAGCCCGGGCAAGGGGGATGACAACCTTTTAGCCTAGTGCGTTGGGATGGTTCACTTAGAGGGTGACGTCGCTTATAGGATTAGTGACATCTTGAAATACAAATCATAATTTTATCCGTAATACCTTCTTGCAATGATTTCTGACATTTAATATATAAAATATAATATTCAAATAATTTATTTCATCATATGACTCTCAACTATCAGTTTGGCAGTATCAGAGATGTTGAACTGTTAGTGCTTAGGTGACATAGGCCATTGACGGTTTCTTGACTGACGGTTGACAGGCATATGACAACTGACTTTTTGTACCCACGCTAAAAATAGTTCAAATAGTAACATAAAAAAGTTTCATTTTCGTTTCTAGTACCGAACGGTGTTAGATGTGAATTTTATTAATTATTTTAAAAATTTGACCATGTGCCCTAACGTAAAATTAAAATTATAAACTTTTTGGCTAACATGATTGTTATCAACCAATTTTATCTCGTTTTGTGATGTACCGTAATAATTTTTTATTTTTTATTAATATAACACCACATGTACGCAACAATTCTCACTGAGTTGTAAGTATATGTTTTTTCAAAATTGTTTCTTATAACCTCTGTAAAAATTAATATTGTAGCTCCCTGAAGATGAACATTATCATGTTCGAAAGCTTGGAATAAATACTTAAAAGAGTACACAATTGTAAGATTTTTGCTGAAAATCCCAAGATTCCTTAGTTTATATATATATATATATATATATATATATATATATATATATATATATATATTCTTGAAGTCCATACACATGCGTGTCAGGATGGACGAGCGGGAGAAGGCAGACCAGCGCAGTGGGCAGTACGCGAATAGACAGTGGCAATACAACAGCAACATTGTAATTGAGAATACTTGATCGTGAAATGAACCATTGAAAAAGCAGTTTAGACATTTTTATTAGGGATGATACATCCCTTATGTTTATATTTATACAGTATGGTTCAAATGAAAGGAATAAATTCATTATAATGGAAGTATTTAATGACAATTTCACAAATTCTTTTTATTTTTATTATTATTATTTTTATTATTTTGTTAGATTAAGCATTTAATTACAAATAATGATCTTTTATTCATTTATTGTGTTCTCAAAATAAAATAAAATTTATGTGTCTGATCTTTAAATGTCTTCTATTCAAAAAAAATTGTTATGTAAGATATTTCAAATATTATGTTTCCGAGTAGGAAATTGCAAGATCTATCAAAATCAAGAAAAAAAATTGGGGTTGCTATTTAAAAAAATTGTCAATGACGTCACTGTCCAAAAATGGAAAGTGGGGGAAAATTGAATTTTATTTAAAAAATTGCGCTTTAAGTAAACAAAATTGACCTGTCAGAGCATTTTTTCGAAAAACCAACTACTTCCATTATAATGAATTTATTCTTTTCATTTGAACCATACTGTATATAAAATGTATATTTAGGTAATGTTATAATGGGAAAAGCAAGGAAAATTCAAATGTAAAATAAAATACCCTTTTAAAAAATCTAACTTTAATATTTTTTTGAAGAACCCTGTATAAATGAAATTATTTTTAAATTGTTATCTGTGCTGTGGAAAAAGATTTTTAAAAAATCAAAAAGTTTTGGTTCCACATAGTTTATATATCTGTTATTTACGTTTGGAGAAGAAAATGTTTCAAATAAAAGTTATTTCTAATATTATTCTGTATAATGTTTGTTCTATACAAAATTTTCCTAAAATGGACCGTATTCTAGATATTTGAGAAAATTTGTAAATTTCGAATTTTGAAGAAAACTCAAAAACGAATAAAGAGAAAAACACTAAATTTTAAACTTAAGCTTTATTCTAGCCTGTGGTGAACTGTTTTTATTTTAGACAGAGTCGGAACATCTGGGAGGGTACTTTATAGGTAGTTATTTTTATATTTTATGGAATATATGTTATTTACGTTTAGAGAAGAAAATTCGTCAAATAAAAGTTATTACTAATATTATTCTCTATAATTTTTGTTAAATACAAAATTTTCCTAAAATGGTCCGTATTCGAGATATTTGAGAAAATGTGTAAATTTCGAATTTTGAAGAAAACTCAAAAACGGATAGAGAAAAAAACATCAAATTTTAAACTTAAGCTTTATTCTAGCCTGTGGTGAACTGTTTTTATTTTAGACAGAGTCGGAACATCTGGGAGGGTACTTTATAGGTAGTTATTTTTATATTTTATGGAATATATCTGTTATTTACGTTTAGAGAAAAAAATTCGTCAAATAAAAGTTATTACTAATATTATTCTCTATAATTTTTGTTAAATACAAAATTTTCCTAAAATGGTCCGTATTCGAGATATTTGAGAAAATGTGTAAATTTCGAATTTTGAAGAAAACTCAAAAACGGATAGAGAAAAAAACATCAAATTTTAAACTTAAGCTTTATTCTAGCCTGTGGTGAACTGTTTTTATTTTAGACAGAGTCGGAACATCTGGGAGGGTACTTTATAGGTAGTTATTTTTATATTTTATGCAATATATCTGTTATTTACGTTTAGAGAAGAAAATTCGTCAAATAAAAGTTATTACTAATATTTTTCTCTATAATTTTTGTTCTATACAAAATTTTCCTAAAATGGTCCGTATTCGAGATATTTGAGAAAATGTGTAAATTTCGAATTTTGAAGAAAACTCAAAAACGGAAAAAGAAAATCACACCAAATTTTAAACTTAAGCTTTATTTTAGCCTGCGGTGAACTGATAAGATTTTGGACAGAGTCGGAACATTTGGGAGGGTACTTTATGGGTAGTCATTTTTATATTTTATGGAATATATCTGTTATTTACGCGTGGAGAAGAAAATTCGTCAAATAAAAATTACTACTAATATTATTCTCTATAATTTTTGTTCTATACAAAATTTTCCTAAAATGGACCGTATTCGAGATATTTGAGAAAATTTGTAAATTTCGAATTTTGAAGAAAACTCAAAAACGGATAAAGAGAAAAACACTAAATTTTAAACTTAAGCTTTATTCTAGCCTGTGGTGAACTGTTTTTATTTTAGACAGAGTCGGAACATCTGGGAGGGTACTTTATAGGTAGTTATTTTTATATTTTATGGAATATATCTGTTATTTACGTTTAGAGAAGAAAATTCATCAAATAAAAGTTACTTCTAATATTATTATCTATAATTTTTGTTCTATACAAAATTTTCCTAAAATGGTCCGTATTCGAGATATTAAAGAAAATGTGTAAATTTCGAATTTTGAAAAAAACTCAAAAACAAATAAAGAGAAAAACACCAAATTTTAAACTTAGGCTTTATTCCGGCATATGGTGAACTGGTTATATTTTGGACAGAGTCGGAACATTTGGGAGGGTACTTTATAGGTAATTATTTTTATATTTTATGGAATATATCTGTTATTTACGTTTAGAGAAGAAAATTCGTCAAATAAAAGTTATTACTAATATTATTCTCTATAATTTTTGTTAAATACAAAATTTTCCTAAAATGGACCGTATTCGAGATATTTGAGAAAATGTGTAAATTTCGAATTTTAAAGAAAACTCAAAAACGGATAAAGAGAAAAACATCAAATTTTAAACTTAAGCTTTATTCTAGCCTACGGTAAACTGATAAAATTTTGAACAGAGTCGGAACATTTGGGAGGGTACTTTATGGGTAGTCATTTTTATATTTTATAAAATATATTTGTTATTTATGTTTTTAGAAAAAAATTCTTCAAATAAAAGTTACTTCTAATATTATTCTCTACAATTTTTGTATCATACATAATTTTTCTAAAATGGACCGTAACGGAGAAATTTGAAGAAAACTGTTAAATTTAAATTTTTCAATATTTTCATTGGCAATACATTAGTGATAAATTTAAAATTTTTAAAATAACAGTATGTGGTTAATTCAACATCAATCTCTTTAAAATTAATTATCAATCTGTCACTTTAACAGATATAATTGAAAGTAATAATTTTAAACAAATCTAAATTTAATTTTTTTGAAAAACCCTGTATAATCAAAATTATTTTTAAATTATTATCTATTCTGATAAACATCTTGCTGTGAAAACAGATTTTTAAAAAAATCAAATAGTTTTGGTTACACATACCGAAGCGTTACTGATGACTCACACTGTATAATTTAATTTTAACAAATTTTAAATGTAATTAAAATAAATTTCCGATCGATAACCATTCAGTGATTGTATAAAAAAACGTTTTTTTTTTAAATAAATTAAAAAAACACTCACCTGTGCATCTTGATGTCTCTCATCAGTTTGCCATTCAGTCAACTCCTCGATAA
The DNA here is from genome assembly GCA_927349885.1 of Psylliodes chrysocephalus. Lineage (NCBI taxonomy): Eukaryota > Metazoa > Arthropoda > Insecta > Coleoptera > Chrysomelidae > Psylliodes > Psylliodes chrysocephalus. The sequence continues at coordinate 2,150,698 of OV651834.1, forward strand.
ACTCGTGCAATAATCGTTTATAATTAAAATTCTGCACCAAATATTTAATACCATTCGGCACGCAGTGGATTAAATGTTCATGTAATTTAATAAGTTGCGTTATCCTCACTATAAAAGTCGTACCATGATTATAAGCCTTCATCAGGTATCCAAGAACATTAAAAATTTCATTAAATTCTTCTTTTTCTTTTTTTACGGAAGGATTTTGTAAAAATTCGTAACAAATTCCGGAAATTGTGTTAATAAAGGTTTCTTCTATCGCCTGGTCGTCCCAGAATAGAGATATTTCACGTTGTATGATATTGTTAAGTATGAGTAAGACACTTTTTTTGTCAACATAAAATTCTTCATCTGCATCTTTCACAGATTTCTTTTTCCCTAAATATATGAAAAAAAAAAAAAAAAAAAAACAGAATATTTTAATTTATATTCAAATAAAAACAAAACAATAGTACCTAGAATTTGATGGTTTCGGGAAATAAGGGAATTTACTTTACTTTACCAAGTTTTTATTTAAAAATTATTAGAATCAAAAATTACTTTTCTTATTCCCCCGAAACCATGGAATTATAATTTTACCTTTTAGAGATATTTGCTGTTCCTTTTTAGCTAAAACACGTTTTTCTAATAGTAATACTATTTGTGTATATAAGTAGATTAACATCTTTAAAATGTTTTTGTATTTAGCTGTTGTTTCGTCATTAAGATTGTCTTTATCGTCCAGTAGGAAGCCTAATGCTTTGTTAAGTTCTATTGCACCTAAAACAATTCATAAACTAATATACCGGGTGTTCCTACTTATGTTAAATTAATTTTAAAGATAAAAAAATGAAATATATGTACATAAGTAACGTTACGATTTGTTTTTAAGAAAATTGTTTAAATAAAAGTTATTTCTTATATAATTTTCTATAATTTTTATTCTATACATAATTTCTTTAAAATGGACCGTATTCGAGATATTTGGGAAAATAAGTAAATTTGGAATTTTGAAGATAATTCAAAAAACTGATAAAGATAGAAACATCAAATTTTAAACTTAAGTTTTATTTCGGGCTGTGGTGAACTGGCAGAGTCGGGACATCTGGGGAGGTACTTTATAGGGGGTCATTTTTATATTTTATGGAATATATCTGTTATTTACATTTGGAGAAAAAAATTGTTCAAATAAAAGTTACTTCTAATATTATTCTGTATAATTTTTGTTCCATACAAAATTTTCCTGAAATGTACCGTATTCAAGATATTTAAGAAAATGTGTAAATTTCGAATTTTGAAGAAAACTCAAAAACGGATAAAGAGGAAAACATCAAATTTTAAACCTAATCTATATTCCGGCCTGAAGTGAACTGATTAGATTTTTGGCAGAGTCGGAACATCTGGGGGGTACTTTATAGGGGGGTGTTTTTATATGTTATGAAATATATGTTATTTACGTTTGGGGAAGAAAATCCTTCAAATAAAAGTTACTTCTAATATTATTCTCTATAATTTTTGTCCAATACAAAATTTTCCTAAAATGGACCGTATTCGAGATATTTGAGAAAATGTGTAAATTTCGAATTTTAAAAAAACTCAAAAAAGGATAAAGAGGAAAACATCAAATTTTAAACCTAATCTATATTCCGGCCTGAAGTGAAATGATTAGATTTTTGGCAGAGTCGGAACATCTGGGGGGTACTTTATAGGGGGGTGTTTTTATATTTTATGAAATATATGTTATTTACGTTTGGGGAAGAAAATTCTTCAAATAAAAGTTACTTCTAATATTATTCTCTATAATTTTGGTTCAATACAAAATTTTCCTAAAATGGACCGTATTCGAGATATTTGAAAAAAAGTGTGTCTCGATTTTTGAAGAAAACTCAAAAACGGATAAAGAGAAAAATATCAAACTTTAAACTTAAATTTTATTGCGACCTGCGATGAACTGATTAGATTTTGGGCAGAGTCGGATCATCTGAGGGGGTATTTTATAGATAGTCATTTTTATATTTTATGGAATATGTTATTTACGTTAGTAGAAAAAAAATCTTCAAATAAAAGTTACTTGTAATATTATTCTCTATAATTTTTGTTCTATACAAAATTTTCCTAAAATGGTCCGTATTCAAGATATTTAAGAAAATGTGTAAATTTCGAATTATGAAGAAAACACAAAAACTGATTAAGAGAAAAACATAAAATTTTAAACTTAAGCTTTATTCCAACCTGAGGTGACCTTATTAAATTTTGGACAGGGTCGGAACATCTGGGGGGGTACTATATAGAAGGTCGTTTTACATTTTATAAAATATATCTGTTATTTACGTTTGGAGAATAAAATTCTTCAAATAAGTTACATTTTGACATTTTGACCAAAAAACATTTTACCCAAAAAAAAATTAATTAAAAAAATTTTGCGATAAAAAATGGCTACAAAAAAAAATTTGTTCAAAAAAATTTTGCCGATAAAAAATTTTGCCAAAAAAAAAATTGCAAAAAAAAAAAAAATGTAAAAAAAAAAAATTGCAAAAAAAAAAATTGTAAAAAAAAAAAAATTGGACCAAAAAAAAATTGTTCAAAAAAAATTTTGCCGATAAAAAATTTTACTAAAAAAAAATTGCAAAAAAAAAATTTTGGCGAAAAAAATTTTGCCATAAAAATTGGACAAAAAAAAATTGTTCAAAAAAATTTTGCAAAAAAAAAAATTTGCAAAAAAAATGTTGACTGAAAAAAGGCGGACTGCAAAAAGAAAAAAATTTGATAAAAATAATTTTGCCAAAAAAAAATTGCAAAAAAAAAATTTGCAAAAAAAATGTTGACTGAAAAAAGACGGACTGCAAAAAAAAATTTGCAAAAAAAATGTTGACTGAAAAAAGACGGACTGCAAAAAGAAAAAAAATTGACAAAAAAAAATTTGGACAAAAAAAAAATTGTTCAAAAAAATTTTGCCGATAAAAAATTGGACAAAAAAAATTTGTTCAAAAAAAATTTTGCCGATAAAAAATTTTGCCAAAAAAAAAATTGCAAAAAAAAAATTTTTGCAAAAAAATGTTGACTGAAAAAAGACAAACTGCAAAAAAAAAATTTGCAAAAAAAAAAAAATTTGGACCAAAAAAAAAATTCAAAAAAATTTTGCCGATAAAAAATTTTACTAAAAAAAAATTGCAAAAAAAATTTTTTCCGAAAAAAAATTTTGCCATAAAAATGTTGACTGAAAAAAGGAGGACGCAAAAAGAAAACATTTTGATAAAAAAAATTGACCAAAAAAAAATTGTTCAAAAAAATTTTACCAAAAAAAATTGCAAAAAAAAATTTTGCCGAAAAAAACTTTTGCCATAAAAATGTTGACTGAAAAAAGGCAGACTACAAAAAGAAAAAATTTTGATAAAAAAAAATTGACCAAAAAAAAAATTGGACAAAAAAAAATTTGGACCAAAAAAAATTTGTTTAAAAAAATTTTGCCGATAAAAAATTTTGCCAAAAAAAATGTTGACTGAAAAAAGGCAGACTGCAAAAAGAAAAAAATTTGATCAAACAAAATTTTGACCTAAAAAATTATTGTAAAAAAAAAATGCTAAAAAAAAATTGGCAAAAAAAATTTTGGCTGAAAAAGACTGCAAAAAGAAAAAATGAACCAAAAAAATGCAAAAAAAAATGTCAAAAAATTTACCAAAAAAAATTTTAAGCAAAAAAATTATGATCGAAAAAAAGGAACTTTCAAAAAAAATTTTGACCAAAAAAAATTTCTCAATTTTCGTTGTATTGTAGCTGTGTAGGCTTTTAGAAAAGGCGTGCAAAAAAAACTATGTGTAAGTTTAAGTTGCCAGAAAAATAGAAAGATTTATATTTAATTTATTTATATTTATAGAATTTAAAGTAAAACAAAATTTGAGAGGTAAATAATGAGATTTCATAGAATAAATAACAATCTAAAGGGGTATGGGAGTAGAAAGTTACACTGGTACCTGAAATATAAACAAATATATATTGAATCACCCCGTATTTCTAAAAATGATATATGAGTGTTTTATGGGAGAATATATTCTTTTTTACTTTCCTATCTGTATACAGATCACGGTGCTTGGGAACCAACTTTAAATAAAAAGTTTATTTACTACTTTTTTTTGGTCAAAGTATTTCTGAAGGACTATAGATTGGGCGCAATATATTTTTTAAAATCGGTTCCAGCAGCCGTTTTTTTGAGAAAACTCGATTTTTCTTGAAAAAGTGACCTTTTTTTTACTTTTTTGCTTGTAACTTGAGCATTTCACATTTTCTCGGCTTACTAAAAGTAAATTTCAATGGGAAAATGTCCGCTCTACAAAAAAGCATTAATGACTTTTTTCTCTAAAATCAGCCGATTTGAGATCTCATTTAACTCAAAATCGGTTGATTTTAGAGGAAAAAGTCATTGATGCTTTTTTGTAGAGCGGATATTTTGCCATTGAAATTTACTTTTTCCAAGCCGAGAAAATGTGAAATGCGCAAGTTACAAGGAAAAAAGTAAAAAAAAAGGGTCACTTTTTCATTAAAAATTGCCGTATTCGAGAAATTTGACAAAATGTAAAAAAATTATTTTTTATAAAAATTGTTTAAATAAAAGTTGTTTGTAATATAATTCTCTATAATTTTTATCCTATACATAATTTCTCTAAAATGGACCGTATTCGAGATATTTGAGAAAATGTGTAAAATTCGAATTTTGAAGAAAACTCAAAAACGGATAAAGGAAAAAACATCAAATTTTAAACTTAAGTTTTATTCCGGCCTGTTGTGAACTGGTAATATTTTGAGCAGAGTCGGAACATCTGGAGGGTACTTTATAGGGGGTCGTTTTTATATTTTATGAAATATATCTGTAATTAAAGTTTGAAGAAGAAAATTATTCAAATAAAAGTTACTTCTAATATTATTCTCTATAATTTTTGTTCTATACAAAATTTTCCTAAAATGGACCGTATTCGAGATATTTGAAAAAAAGTGTAAATTTAGAATTTTGAAGAAAACTCAAAAACGGATAAAGAGAAAAACATTCAATTTTAAACCTAATCTATATTCCAGCCTGAAGTGATCTGATCAGATTTTTGGCAGAGTCGGAACATCTGAGGTGGTATTTTATAGATAGTCATTTTTATATTTTATGGAATATATGTTATTTACGTTTGGAGAAAAAAATTCGTCAAATAAAAGTTACTTCTAATATTATTCTCTATAATTTTTGTCCAATACAAAATTTTCCTAAAATGGACCGTATTCGAGATATTTGAGAAAATGTGTAAATTTCAAATTTTAAAAAAAAAACTCAAAAAAGGATAAAGAGAAAAATATCAAATTTTAAACTTAAGCTCTATTCCGACCTAAGATGAACTAATTACATTTTTGGCAAAGTCAGAACATTTGGGGGGTACTTTATAGGGGGTCGTTTTTATATTTTATGCAAAATTACCGTTATTTACGTTTGGAGAAAAAAATCCTTCAAATAAAAGTTACTTCTAATATTATTCTCTATAATTTTTGTCCAATACAAAATTTTCCTAAAATGGACCGTATTCGAGATATTTGAGAAAATGTGTAAATTTCGAATTTAAAAAAAAAAAACTCAAAAAAGGATAAAGAGAAAAATATCAAATTTTAAACTTAAGCTCTATTCCGACCTAAGATGAACTAATTAAATTTTTGGCAAAGTCAGAACATTTGGGGGGTACTTTATAGGGGGTCGTTTTTATATTTTATGCAAAATTGCCGTTATTTATGTTTGGAGAAGAAAATTCTTCAAATAAAAGTTACTTCAAATATTATTCTCTATAATTTTTGTCCAATACAAAATTTTCCTAAAATGGACCGTATTCGAGATATTTGAGAAAATGTGTAAATTTCGAATTTAAAAAAAAAAAAACTCAAAAAAGGATAATGAGAAAAATATCAAATTTTAAACTTAAGCTCTATTCCGACCTAAGATGAACTAATTAAAAATTTGGCAAAGTCAGAACATTTGGGGGGTACTTTATAGGGGGTCGTTTTTATATTTTATGCAAAATTACCGGTATTTACGTTTGAAGAAAAAAATCCTTCAAATAAAAGTTACTTCTAATATTATTCTCTATAATTTTTGTCCAATACAAAATTTTCCTAAAATGGACCGTATTCGAGATATTTGAGAAAATGTGTAAATTTCGAATTTTTAAAAAAACTCAAAAAAGGATAAAGAGAAAAATATCAAATTTTAAACTTAAGCTCTATTCCGACCTAAGATGAACTAATTAAATTTTTGGCAAAGTCAGAACATTTGAAGGGTACTTTATAGGGGGTCGTTTTTATATTTTATGCAAAATTACCGTTATTTACGTTTGGAGAAAAAAATCCTTCAAATAAAAGTTACTTCTAATATTATTCTCTATAATTTTTGTCCAATACAAAATTTTCCTAAAATGGACCGTATTCGAGATATTTGAGAAAATGTGTAAATTTCGAATTTTTAAAAAAACTCAAAAAAGGATAAAGAGAAAAATATCAAATTTTAAACTTAAGCTCTATTCCGACCTAAGATGAACTAATTAAATTTTTGGCAAAGTCAGAACATTTGGGGGGGTACTTTATAGGGGGTCGTTTTTATATTTTATGCAAAATTACCGTTATTTACGTTTGGAGAAAAAAATCCTTCAAATAAAAGTTACTTCTAATATTATTCTCTATAATTTTTGTCCAATACAAAATTTTCCTAAAATGGACCGTATTCGAGATATTTGAGAAAATGTGTAAATTTCGAATTTTTAAAAAAACTCAAAAAAGGATAAAGAGAAAAATATCAAATTTTAAACTTAAGCTCTATTCCGACCTAAGATGAACTAATTAAATTTTTGGCAAAGTCAGAACATTTGAAGGGTACTTTATAGGGGGTCGTTTTTATATTTTATGCAAAATTACCGTTATTTACGTTTGGAGAAAAAAATCCTTCAAATAAAAGTTACTTCTAATATTATTCTCTATAATTTTTGTCCAATACAAAATTTTCCTAAAATGGACCGTATTCGAGATATTTGAAAAAATGTGTGAATTTCGAATTTTAAAAAAAAACTCAAAAAAGGATAAAGAGAAAAATATCAAATTTTAAACTTAAGCTCTATTCCGACCTAAGAGGAACTAATTAAATTTTTGGCAAAGTCAGAACATTTGGGGGGTACTTTATAGGGGGTCGTTTTTATATTTTATGCAAAATTACCGTTATTTATGTTTGTAGAAGAAAATCCTTCAAATAAAAGTTACTTCTAATATTATTCTCTATAATTTTTGTCCAATACAAAATTTTCCTAAAATGGACCGTATTCGAGATATTTGAGAAAATGTGTGAATTTCGAATTTAAAAAAAAAAAACTCAAAAAAGGATAAAGAGAAAAATATCAAATTTTAAACTTAAGCTCTATTCCGACCTAAGATGAACTAATTAAATTTTTGGCAAAGTCAGAACATTTGGGGGGTACTTTATAGGGGGTCGTTTTTATATTTTATGCAAAATGTATCGTTATTTATGTTTGTAGAAGAAAATCCTTCAAATAAAAGTTACTTCTAATATTATTCTCTATAATTATTGTCCAATACAAAATTTTCCTAAAATGGACCGTATTCGAGATATTTGAGAAAATGTGTAAATTTCGAATTTTAAAAAAACTCAAAAAAGGATAAAGAGAAAAATATCAAATTTTAAACTTAAGCTCTATTCCGACCTAAGATGAACTAATTAAATTTTTGGCAAAGTCAGAACATTTGAAGGGTACTTTATAGGGGGTCGTTTTTATATTTTATGCAAAATTACCGTTATTTACGTTTGGAGAAAAAAATCCTTCAAATAAAAGTTACTTCTAATATTATTCTCTATAATTTTTGTCCAATACAAAATTTTCCTAAAATGGACCGTATTCGAGATATTTGAGAAAATGTGTAAATTTCGAATTTTTAAAAAAACTCAAAAAAGGATAAAGAGAAAAATATCAAATTTTAAACTTAAGCTCTATTCCGACCTAAGATGAACTAATTAAATTTTTTTCAAAGTCAGAACATTTGGGGGGGTACTTTATAGGGGGTCGTTTTTATATTTTATGCAAAATTACCGTTATTTACGTTTGGAGAAAAAAATCCTTCAAATAAAAGTTACTTCTAATATTATTCTCTATAATTTTTGTCCAATACAAAATTTTCCTAAAATGGACCGTATTCGAGATATTTGAAAAAATGTGTGAATTTCGAATTTTAAAAAAAACTCAAAAAAGGATAAAGAGAAAAATATCAAATTTTAAACTTAAGCTCTATTCCGACCTAAGATGAACTAATTACATTTTTGGCAAAGTCAGAACATTTGGGGGGTACTTTATAGGGGGTCGTTTTTATATTTTATGCAAAATTACCGTTATTTACGTTTGGAGAAAAAAATCCTTCAAATAAAAGTTACTTCTAATATTATTCTCTATAATTTTTGTCCAATACAAAATTTTCCTAAAATGGACCGTATTCGAGATATTTGAAAAAATGTGTGAATTTCGAATTTTAAAAAAAAACTCAAAAAAGGATAAAGAGAAAAATATCAAATTTTAAACTTAAGCTCTATTCCGACCTAAGAGGAACTAATTAAATTTTTGGCAAAGTCAGAACATTTGGGGGGTACTTTATAGGGGGTCGTTTTTATATTTTATGCAAAATTACCGTTATTTATGTTTGTAGAAGAAAATCCTTCAAATAAAAGTTATTTCTAATATTATTCTCTATAATTTTTGTTTTATACAAAATTTTCCTAAAATAGACCGTATTCGAGAAATTTGGCAAAATGTGTAAATTTCGAATTTTAAAAAAAAACTCAAAAAAGGATAAAGAGAAAAATATCAAATTTTAAACTTAAGCTCTATTCCGACCTAAGATGAACTAATTAAATTTTTGGCAAAGTCAGAACATTTGGGGGGTACTTCATAGGGGGTCGTTTTTATATTTTATGCAAAATTACCGTTATTTACGTTTGGAGAAAAAAATCCTTCAAATAAAAGTTACTTCTAATATTATTCTCTATAATTTTTGTCCAATACAAAATTTTCCTAAAATGGACCGTATTCGAGATATTTGAGAAAATGTGTAAATTTCGAATTTAAAAAAAAAAACTCAAAAAAGGATAAAGAGAAAAATATCAAATTTTAAACTTAAGCTCTATTCCGACCTAAGATGAACTAATTAAATTTTTGGCAAAGTCAGAACATTTGGGGGGTACTTTATAGGGGGTCGTTTTTATATTTTATGCAAAATTACCGTTATTTATGTTTGGAGAAGAAAATCCTTTAAATAAAAGTTACTTCTAATATTATTCTCTATAATTTTTGTCCAATACAAAATTTTCCTAAAATGGACCGTATTCGAGATATTTGAGAAAATGTGTGAATTTCGAATTTAAACAAAAAAAACTCAAAAAAGGATAAAGAGAAAAATATCAAATTTTAAACTTAAGCTCTATTCCGACCTAAGATGAACTAATTAAATTTTTGGCAAAGTCAGAACATTTGGGGGGTACTTTATAGGGGGTCGTTTTTATATTTTATGCAAAATTACCGTTATTTATGTTTGTAGAAGAAAATCCTTTAAATAAAAGTTACTTCTAATATTATTCTCTATAATTTTTGTCCAATACAAAATTTTCCTAAAATGGACCGTATTCGAGATATTTGAGAAAATGTGTGAATTTCGAATTTAAACAAAAAAAACTCAAAAAAGGATAAAGAGAAAAATATCAAATTTTAAACTTAAGCTCTATTCCGACCTAAGATGAACTAATTAAATTTTTGGCAAAGTCAGAACATTTGGGGGGTACTTTATAGGGGGTCGTTTTTATATTTTATGCAAAATTACCGTTATTTATGTTTGTAGAAGAAAATCCTTTAAATAAAAGTTACTTCTAATATTATTCTCTATAATTTTTGTCCAATACAAAATTTTCCTAAAATGGACCGTATTCGAGATATTTGAGAAAATGTGTGAATTTCGAATTTAAACAAAAAAAACTCAAAAAAGGATAAAGAGAAAAATATCAAATTTTAAACTTAAGCTCTATTCCGACCTAAAATGAACTAATTAAATTTTTGGCAAAGTCAGAACATTTGGGGGGTACTTTATAGGGGGTCGTATTTATATTTTATGCAAAATTATCGTTATTTATGTTTGTAGAAGAAAATTCTTCAAATAAAAGTTATTTCTAATATTATTCTCTATAATTTTTGTTTTATACAAAATTTTCCTAAAATGGACCGTATTCGAGAAATTTGGCAAAATGTGTAAAGTTCTGATTTTTAAACTAAAAAATTGGAAGAAAAGTGTAAAATTTTAATTTTTCAGTATTTTCCTTGGCAATGAATATATATTTAATTTATCCTCTAAATATTTACAAAGGTGCTACAATAGATTGTACAAAATAACCAGAAAAAGCCTGTAATATCTAGATAGAAAAGACATGTATTGGACATATCAAATTTTTATTTATAAAATCAAAAATGTGTTACTTCTGATGTACCTCAAAGATAAGCTTAATTATCACTCTGATGTGTACAGTTATCCAACACAAAACATAAATAACTTATATTAAAACTGTTATTAAAAGCACAACACAAAATTCACTATCTTTTTAAAGATCTATACCTCTATAATGCACTCACAAAGAAAATTAAATCTATATTTAAAATCCAGCTCACAGATTATTTAATTAATGAATATTTTTCAGAAATAGTCTAAATACTCCCAGAAAAATTAAATCTATAAATTCTGTAACTATATTTAAAATCCATTATTATTATTAATGAAAATTAATGAATATTTTCCAGAAATAGTAGCAGGGCAGTGTTACCAGATCTCCTGTTTTTACACTTAATCTCCTGTTCTACTGTTTTTACTATGAAATCTACTGTTTTTAGCCTCAATGTCTATTTTTATGTTTTTTCTATGAAATATTCTGCTGATTTCTGTTGGACACATCAGATTTTGAATATATTGCTGTATTTTTTTCATAGAGAAATACACCTATGGTTAGGTTAGATAGATATTAAGATCTATCTAACCTAACCATAGGTGTATTTCTCTATGAAAAAAATACAGCAATATATTCATACACCTATGGTTAGGTTAGATAGATCTTAATATCTATCTAACCTAACCATAGGTGTATTTCTCTATGAAAAAAATACAGCAATATATTCATACACCTATTGTTAGGTTAGATAGATCTTAATATCTATCTAACCTAACCATAGGTGTATTTCTCTATGAAAAAAATACAGCAATATATTCATACACCTATGGTTAGGTTAGATAGATCTTAATATCTATCTAACCTAACCATAGGTGTATGAAAAAAATACAGCAATATATTCATACACCTATGGTTAGGTTAGATAGATCTTAATATCTATCTAACCTAACCATAGGTGTATTTATGAAAAAAATACAGCAATATATTCATACACCTATGGTTAGGTTAGATAGATCTTAATATCTATCTAACCTAACCATAGGTGTATTTCTCTATGAAAAAAATACAGCAATATATTCATACACCTATGGTTAGGTTAGATAGATATTAAGATCTATCTAACCTAACCATAGGTGTATTTCTCTATGAAAAAAATACAGCAATATATTCATACACCTATGGTTAGGTTAGATAGATCTTAATATCTATCTAACCTAACCATAGGTGTATGAAAAAAATACAGCAATATATTCATACACCTATGGTTAGGTTAGATAGATCTTAATATCTATCTAACCTAACATAGGTGTATGAAAAAATACAGCAATATATTCATACACCTATGGTTAGGTTAGATAGATCTTAATATCTATCTAACCTAACCATAGGTGTATTTCTCTATGAAAAAAATACAGCAATATATTGATACACCTATGGTTAGGTTAGATAGATCTTAATATCTATCTAACCTAACCATAGGTGTATTTCTCTATGAAAAAAATACAGCAATATATTCATACACCTATGGTTAGGTTAGATAGATCTTAATATCTATCTAACCTAACCATAGGTGTATGAAAAAAATACAGCAATATATTCATACACCTATGGTTAGGTTAGATAGATCTTAATATCTATCTAACCTAACATAGGTGTATGAAAAAATACAGCAATATATTCATACACCTATGGTTAGGTTAGATAGATCTTAATATCTATCTAACCTAACATAGGTGTATGAAAAAATACAGCAATATATTCATACACCTATGGTTAGGTTAGATAGATCTTAATATCTATCTAACCTAACCATAGGTGTATTTCTCTATGAAAAAAATACAGCAATATATTGATACACCTATGGTTAGGTTAGATAGATCTTAATATCTATCTAACCTAACCATAGGTGTATTTCTCTATGAAAAAAATACAGCAATATATTCATACACCTATGGTTAGGTTAGATAGATCTTAATATCTATCTAACCTAACCATAGGTGTATGAAAAAAATACAGCAATATATTCATACACCTATGGTTAGGTTAGATAGATCTTAATATCTATCTAACCTAACATAGGTGTATGAAAAAATACAGCAATATATTCATACACCTATGGTTAGGTTAGATAGATCTTAATATCTATCTAACCTAACCATAGGTGTATTTCTCTATGAAAAAAATAGAGCAATATATTCATACACCTATGGTTAGGTTAGATAGATCTTAATATCTATCTAACCTAACCATAGGTGTATTTCTCTATGAAAAAAATACAGCAATATATTCAAATAGATAGGAAAGTCAGTGTTGGACACATCAGATTTTTAGAATCATTAATTCACTAGCCGACTGCTTATAATCTAGAGATTTTGCATCAATATTGTAGTACTGGGAAGAAATTATCAAATATTTGTTTTACTCTAAAAACCAACAATATAATGTCCCAATATTCTATTAATAATACTCCACTAGTGGCAGTTGATCAAACAAAAGATCTTTAGTATTAATTTAGACAGTAAATTTAGATTTTCAGAACATATGAACAATTCAAAGAAAATGTTTAGATTTATTTGTCAAACTTGCAGATTTTAATTCTTAAACTACCTAAAAGCTATTCACAGTAGATCTGAAAAGGTCTATATAGGCAAGGCTGCAATAAATCTAATCTAAGTACACAAGTATTTGAATCAAAATTTCTTACCTTTATGCAAATCTTCGAAAGCTTGATATATAAGAGCCATACTAAGCGAATCACCATGATGTAGAACAGAAAAATATGTATCGAAAGAATCAAGAATAAATTCAGCTCCTTCTTCTCGCAAAGATAATCTACAACCTGAAATATAAAACATGTAAACTTCAAGCAGATATATATTGTTTTAACTAACTTACCCTTTAATTCATTCGGAATATCTTTCTGTACAGACACATTTTTAACGTAGTAATCATCGTTTATACTACTTTTTAATAAATCGTCCGTTTGTCGAGGTATTAAGAACGTGAAATGAGCCATTTTAGTCTATTTTATGACCGGCATAGGCCCACAAAAACAGTACCAATACACCACAAACGCGGGCAGAATAAATTTCGACAAATAATTACACGTGTTAATCTAAAATTTAACCGAAACTAGCGAGAGCACATACACTTTAAAAATCGAAAGCATAAAAACTAAAATCCGTCTTATAAAAACATAAACAAAAAACCAACTCCATATAAAACTGACAGTTTTTTAAAATTTTAAAAGTGCTACCAACATGCAAAATGGCAGTTATTTTTAAGTGTTGCCAACATGAAGAAATTAATTTAACCAATGTTATATATTTATATAGACTGCTCATCCATACGTAAATAAAACGTTGTGCGGGTCGAACAGGGGGTCGATTCTCGACTTGTAGGAACCTTTTCCTATAGGAATTTGTGACACTTTCCTATGTGTAGGAAAATGTAATAAATTTTTGATGTATATAAAAATGTCAAAAATACCTATAGGAAAATATTCCTACGAGTCGAGAATCGACCCCTTGTAGGAACCTTTTCCTATAGGAATTTGTGACACTTTCCTATATGTAGGGAAATGTCATAAATTTTCTAAGTATAGAAAAATGTCAAAAATTCCTATAGGAAAAAATTCCTACGAGTCGAGAATCGACCCCCTGGGGGGATACTTAAAATATCGAAATGGTATACTAAGTCGTAGAATATCGATACAAAATATCGATTTTCGAACTTCTGAATATCGATACTGTCAAATATCGTATCGAATCACACAACTACATAAATTGCAACCATTTTGTTTTGAAATGCCTATTGTCAATCGGACGCCTAGCACCATGGTGCAGCATTTCAATTCATCTCAAAATATCTATTATTTAAGTGAACATCCGACTTTTAAAATTCAACAAACTTAATTATTACATCCAGTGCCGTAATTATAAAACAATATTTTAAGTTAAAAATACCAAGTGAAGTGAAAACATTACAACATATCGTTCCCCCATGCCGTGTCGTGAGATGAGCTTCATCTTGATTTTCGATCAATAATTGAAGCCACATCCTTCATGGCTGTGCTGGAGTATAAGAGATTTTTGTAATTTATGTTATACAAAATCTTCTAGACAAATTGTGACGATATTTTTGGCGAATTTGAAGCCAACACATCAGGATAAAAAGTTGGTTGAATAAAACCAGTTTTTATCGAATTTGAAGCGTCCAAAATTGTACAAAGTTCACATTTGGTGCCCAAAAATACAGCGGGAATCGGTGCTGCAAAAGAAGGTATTATATTTCATCATTTAATAATTAAAAAAGACTTAAGAATGCTAGTGAAAGAAGAGCTGTGGATATCGGAACCAATCAAGCAAATATGGTTTATTTCTAGATGAATATGTTCGATATAAAGCTGAACTTTTAATAAAAGGTTAGTATGTAATGAAAGTTCTGTAATTTTAGTTTTTTTTTTTTTTTTAACCTCAAATTACTCTTAATATTTTTTTTATGTACGTTCAGCGATAATTCTTTAACACGGTGTCCGATTTCAATGATTCTTTTTTTTGTTATAAAGGGAGTATATCAGGGGTGGTCCCATATAAATTTGGTCATAATCTAATGATTGGGTCCATGAGAAAATCCTCAAACCCATCTTTCATGTATGTTTAGCGATAATTCTTTAACACGGTGTCAGATTTCAATGATTCTTTTTTTGTTAGAAAGGGGATACCTCAAGGGTGGTCCCATATAAATTTGGTCAAAATCTAATAATTGGCTGCATGAGAAAATCATCAAACTCTTTATTTTTTATGTATGTTTATCGATAATTCTTTACCACCTTGTCCAATGTCTATGATTATTTTTTTGTTAGAAAGGGGGTACCTCCAGGGTGGTCCCATATTAATTTGGTCAAAATCTAATAATTGGCTCCATGAGAAAATCCTCAAACTCTTCATTTTTCATGTATGTTTAGTTTGACAATAATTCAGCAGTTTAGGGAAAAAATATACATTTGGCAACTATGTCAACAAAAACTTTAAGGAAATTTAAGAAATTTAGTGAAAACTGCATGTAGATATCTTTTTCTATTCTCAAGTTATAAGCTGTTAAATTGTGTTACTTATAGTGGCACACCCTGTATTATTTCCCTCACATATTTGTAGTTTTCTATCCATTCTTTCTTTATTTTCAGATTTCAATGGAAATTTCCAGCAACGTCTCCTAGTTTGTAAGTTTTATTAAAAAATTTTGAAAGACACTAATGAAAAATAATTAAAAATTTGTTTCAATGAATTTAATTTGAAATCTAACAATGATATTAAATAATGAAACCATTTAAGTGTGATATATAAATTTACTTAAAAATCTAATTTGTAAATAAATTTTATAATTCACACTGAATAGAAACTGTACAAGGAGAAATTTACTTAAAATCTAGCTTGTAGCTATATTAAAAAACCAGAGAATTAATGAAATGATTTGCAAAACCATTTAAAAATAAAATCCCCAACCTGTTGGCTTACTAATTTCTATTAGAAATAATTTTATGATAACTGTAGCTTATAGACACATTTAAGAACCCACACTAATGAAAAAACCATTTAATAATATGCACACTAATGAAAAGCATTTTAGTAATAGTTTTTTCAAAGAAATTAAATTATAAATGTATATTACAGACACATTTAAGAACCCACACTAATGAAATACCATTCAAGACGCATTTAATAACATACACACTAATGAGAAACCATTCCAGTAATAGGTTTTTCAAAGTAATTAAATCAAATGTATCTTAAGACACGTTGAAAAACACACTAATGAAGCGGTTGTTCTAAGTAATTTACTCAGAAATATAATTTATAGATACATTTAAAAACACACACTTATTACATGATTGTTCTACATAATTTACTCAAAAATCTAACTGACATTTTAAAACGCACACTAATGAAGCCGTTGTTCTATTTTACTCAGAAATATAATTTATAGATACATTTAAAAACACACACTTATTACATGATTGTTCTACATAATTTACTCAAAAATCTAACTTAGACATTTTAAAACGCACACTAATGAAGCGGTTGTTCTAAGTCATTTACTCAGAAATATAATTTACAGACACATTTAAGAAACCACACTTATTAGACGATTGTTCTACATAATTTACTCAAAAATCTAACTTACAGACATTTTAGAACCCACACTAATGAATCGGTTCTAAGTCATTTACTCAGAAATATAATTTACACACACATTTAAAAACCCACACTTATTAGACGATTGTTCTACATAATTTACTCAAAAATATAACTTACAGACATTTTAGAACCCACACTAATGAATCGGTTCTAAGTCATTTACTCAGAAATACAATTTACAGACATTTAAGAATCCACACTTATTAGACGATTGTTCTACATAATTTACTCAAAAATCTAACTTACAGACATTTTAGAACCCACACTAATAAGCGGTTCTAAGTCATTTACTCAGAAATATAATTTACAGACACATTTAGGAACCCACACTTATTAGACGATTGTTCTACATAATTTACTCAAAAATCTAACAGACATTTTAAAACGCACACTAATGAAGCGGTTGTTCTAAGTCATTTACTCAGAAATATAATTTACGGAAACATTTAAGAACCCACACTTATTAGACGATTGTTCTACATAATTTACTCAAAAATCCAACTTACGGACATTTTAGAACCCACACTAATGAAGCGGTTCTAAGTCATTTACTCAGAAATAAAATTTACAGACACATTTAGGAACCCACACTTATTAGACGATTGTTCTACATAATTACTCAAAAATCTAACTTAGACATTTTAAAACGCACACTAATGAAGCGGTTGTTCTGTCATTTACTCAGAAATATAATTTACGGACACATTTAAGAACCCACACTTATTAGACGATTGTTCTACATAATTTACTCAAAAATCTAACAGACATTTGAAAACTCACACTAATGAAGCGGTTGTTCTAAGGCATTTACTCAGAAATATAATTTACAGATACATTTAAAAACCCACACTTATTACACGATTGTTCTACATAATTTACTCAAAAATCTAACCTACAGACATTTTAAAACCTACACTAATGAAGCGGTTGTTCTAAGTAATTTACTCAGAAATATAGTTTACAATATTTAAACTCTCACATTTATTAGATGATTGTTCTACATATTTTACTCAAATCTAATTTACAGACATTTTAGAACCCACACTAATGAAGCGGTTCTAAGTCATTTACTCAGAAATAAAATTTACAGACACATTTAGGAACCCACACTTATTAGACGATTGTTCTACATAATTTACTCAAAAATCTAACTTACAGACATTTTAAAACGCACACTAATGAAGCGGTTGTTCTAAGGCATTTACTCAGAAATATAATTTACAGATACATTTAAAAACCCACACTTATTACACGATTGTTCTACATAATTTACTCAAAAATCTAACCTACAGACATTTTAAAACCTACACTAATGAAGCGGTTGTTCTAAGTAATTTACTCAGAAATATAGTTTAGAATATTAAAACTCTCACATTTATTAGATGATTGTTCTACATATTTTACTCAAATCTAATTTACAGACATTTTAGAACCCACACTAATGAAGCGGTTCTAAGTCATTTACTCAGAAATAAAATTTACAGACACATTTAGGAACCCACACTTATTAGACGATTGTTCTACATAATTTACTCAAAAATCTAACTTACAGACTTTTAAAACGCACACTAATGAAGCATTTGTTCTAAGTCATTTACTCAGAAATATAATTTACATACACATTTAAGAAACCACACTTATTAGACGATTGTTCTACATAATTTACTCAAAAATCTAACTTACAGACATTTTAGAACCCACACTAATGAATCGGTTCTAAGTCATTTACTCAGAAATATAATTTACACACACATTTAAAAACCCACACTTATTAGACGATTGTTCTACATAATTTACTCAAAAATCTAACTTGCAGACATTTTAAAACTCACACTAATGAAGCGGTTGTTCTAAGTAATTTACTCAGAAATACAATTTACAGACATTTAAGAATCCACACTTATTAGACGATTATTCTACATAATTTACTCAAAAATCTAACTTAGACACATTTACAAACCTACACTAATAATAAACCAATATAGTGCCAACATTTGTGGAGTAGTTGGGCTAAGCGATGTAAGTGCCAGGCAAATGTCCCACTAGAAGATCTAAGTGCCAATTTCATCATAATAGTTGAAAAAGACGTTCAAACCTGAGGTTGTCTGTATATTAGGCATGACAATTCCGACAGTTTTCTTTAATTTCTGGTCATTTTTAATTTTGGCACTAAGATCACTTAACTCGACCACTCTTCATTTATTCTAAGAAATCTAATAATAAATGTAGCTTATAGACACATTTAACAATACACACTAATTTAGTTACATTTAAGAATCCACACTATAATTTACAGACTTATTAAGGATCTCACACTAATTAAACAATTGTTATACGTAATTTACTAAGAAATATAACATATACAGGCACATTTAAGAACTCACACTAATAAAAAATCATAATAAAAACCCATAAACACTAATGAAATTTCATTTGTTATAAGGAATTTAATGATAAAGGTAGCTTACAGACACATTTAACAATGCACACTAATTTAGTTACATTTAAGAATCCACACTATAATTTACAGACTCATTAAGGATCTCACACTAATTAAACAATTGTTATACGTAATTTACTAAGAAATATAACATACAGGTACATTTAAGAACTCACACTAATAAAAAATCATAATAAAAACCTATAAACACTAATGAAACTTCATTTGTTATAAGGAATTTAATGATAAAGGTAGCTTACAGACACATTTTAGAATCCACACTAATGAAGTTCTAAGTAATTTATTCAGAAATATAACTTAACAATTAAGAACCCACAGTAATGAAAAACCATTTTAGTGTGACATTTATTTCAAGAATTTTGATAACAAAAGTTACAAATGCATTTGAGAACTCACAGTAATGAAATACCATTTTAGTGTGACATTTATTTTAAGGAGTTTAACCAAGTATGTGGCTTACAGTTAAAAACCCACACTAAAAACTACAAGTGTGACATTTTTTGGGAATTTTTTTTTATTTATTTTGTCCAAATTTTTTTTGATAAATAAAATGTTCAAATGGGGACCACTGGACCATATTTTTTGATCAAATTTTTTTTGTCGTAATTTTTTTTTTATTTTTTTGGTCAAAATTTTTCTGGATTTTTTTTTTCAAAATTTATTTTGGTCAAAATTTATTTTGATAAATAAAATGTTCAAAGGGGGACCACTGGATCACATTTTTTAATCAAAATTTTTTGGTCTAATTTTTTTTTAAATTTATTTTGGTCAAAAGAATTTAATCATAAATGTAGCTTACGGACAAATTTAAGATTTCACACTAATCAAAAACCATTCAAGTTTGACATTTGTTTTAATGAATTTAACCAAAAATGTAGCCTACATACACATTTAAAAATACACACTAATGAAAAACTATTGAAGTGTAACATTTGTTCTAAGGAATTTACCAATAAGTGTAGCTTACGGACACATTTAAGAACCACACTAATGGAAAACCCACTTAAGTGTGATACTTGTTCCAATGAATTTACTCAAAAATGTAGCTTACAAACACATTTAAGAACTCACACTAATCAAAAACCATTCAAGCGTGATATTTGTTTAATGAATTTAACCAAAAATGTAGCTTACCGGCACATTTTAAAACCCACACTAATGAATACCATTCAAGTGTAACATTTGGTCTAAGGAATTTACCAATAAATGTAGCTTACAGAAACGTTTAAGAACGTACACTAATGAAAAACCACTAAAGTGTGATACTTGTTCCAATGAATTTACTCAAAAATGTAGCTTACAAACACATTTAAGAACCCACACTAATAAAAAACCATTCAAGTGTGATATTTGTTTAATACATTTAACCAAAAATGTAGCTTACAGACACATTTTAAAACCCACACTAATGAAATACCATTCAAGTGTAACATTTGTTTAAGGAATTTACCAATAAATGTAGCTTACAGAAACGTTTAAGAACGTACACTAATGAAAAACCACTAAAGTGTGATACTTGTTCCAATGAATTTACTCAAAAATGTAGCTTACAAACACATTTAAGAACTCACACTAATCAAAAACCATTCAAGCGTGATATTTGTTTAATGAATTTAACCAAAAATGTAGCTTACAGACACTTTTTAAAACCCACACTAATGAAATACCATTCAAGTGTAACATTTGTTCTAAGGAATTTACCAATAAATGTAGCTTACTGAAACGTTTAAGAACGTACACTAATGAAAAACCACTAAAGTGTGATACTTGTTCCAATGAATTTACTCAAAAATGTAGCTTACAAACACATTTAAGAACTCACACTAATCAAAAACCATTCAAGCGTGATATTTGTTTAATGAATTTAACCAAAAATGTAGCTTACAGGTACATTTTAAAACACTAATGAAATACCATTCAAGTGTAACATTTGTTCTAAGGAATTTACCAATAAATGTAGCTTACGGACACATTTAAGAACCCACACTAATGAAAAACCATTGAAGTGTGACATTTGTTTTAAGGAATTTAATCATAAATGTAACTTACACCCACGTTAAAAACCCACGGTAATCAAAAACCATTCAATTATAAAATTCTTTCTAACACATTTAAGAACCAACACTAATGAAAACCATCCAAGGAATTTAATTATAAATGTACATACATATTTAAGAATTCTTAATGGAAAACCATTTTGAATATTAGAAATTAAAAATAATCCAACAGGTTTTTTGCATTTTCAAACGGCTCTGCAAATTTGATATAATAAAATACCACATTTCAATGATTCTCTGGTTTTCATCCTAAATTACAAAATTTGTGATTACAGTATGGCGAATTTTTAGTTCGCTTTCTGTTACAAATAAAATTATGTAGATCAAAAATACTTTCAGGTAAGTTCCACATACATATATGACAATCAGTTTTGGCATTACTATTCGAGTTTTCAGTGATTTTCAGGTCCTTTAATTATTAGTTATGTAAACAGACTACCCCTCTCGTTTCGTTTTAACCAGTTACCGTCATTCGATAATAAAATAGTCGACATCTGACACCTTTACCAACTTCATATTAGTCTATTTTAATTGTTTTAATTATTTCTCACATCCCACATATCATTGGTTGAGAAAAACTATCCTATGTCCATTTAAACTATTCTATGTCTATTTAAACTATCCTATATTCATTTGAACTATTCTATGTCCATTTAAACTATTCTATGTCCATTTAAACTATTCTATGTTTATTTAAACTATTCTATGTCCATTTAAACTATTCTATGTTTATTTAAACTATTCTATGTCCATTTAAACTATTCTATGTCCATTTAAACTATTCTATGTCTATTTAAACTATCCTATGTTCATTTAAACTATTCTATGTCCATTTAAACTATTCTATGTACATTTGAACTATTCTATGTTTATTTAAACTATTCTATGTCCATTTAAACTATCCTATGTCTATTTAAACTATTCTATGAACATTTGAACTATTCTATGTTTATTTAAACTATTCTGTCTAGTTAAACAATTTTATATACATTTGAACTATTCTATGTTTATTTAAACTATTCTATGTCCATTTAAACTATCCTATGTCTATTTAAACTATTCTATGAACATTTGAACTATTCTGTTTATTTAAACTATTCTATGTCTATTTAAACTATTTTATGTACATTTGAACTATTATATGTCCAGGTAAACTATTATGTCTATTTAAAATATTCTATGTCCATTTAAACTATTCTATGTACATTTGTATTCTATGTACATTTGTATTCTATGTACATTTGTATTCTATGTCCATTTAAACTATTCTATGTTTATTTAAACTATTCTATGTACATTTGAACTATTATATGTCCATTTGAAATATTATATGTCCATTTAAACTATTCTATGCCCATTTGAACTATTCTATGTCCATTTAAACTATTCTATGCCCATTTGAACTATTCTATGTCCATTTAAACTATTCTATGTCCATTTGAACTACTCTATGTACATTTGAACTATTCTATGCCCATTTAAACTATTCTATGCCCATTTAAACTATTCTATGTCCATTTAAACGGTTCTATGTCCATTTTTTTTTTTAAACAAGTTATTCACATAACATCCTAAATCCGATTTTATTATAGCTAAGAAGCTGTGTGGGGAACAAGGCAATAAAACTTTCAAATGCATAATACTCAAAACTAATAGAAAATCCTGTTCATTTTTCTTTGTAAAGAAAGATTTTATTTTTAAACAACATTCGGTGAACAAGAAATTAAAACAATCGTATCACATAACCTTATACATGTCAATTGTCTAGTTTCACGTTACCTATCGCGTCTCTTTTCCTTTCGGCCTCGTCCGCAGAGGCACTTGGCGACTCTTCGGGCATTCAGCCACCTTGAGGACTAACCAAAATTAGGAAGCTACAAAATTAATAAAAAATTAATAGAAAATTAATAGAAATTGATAGAAATTGATAGAAATTGATAGAAATTGATAGAAATCGATAGAAATTGATAGAAATTGATGGAAATTGATAGAAAATTTATAGAAATTGATGGAAATTGATAGAAATTGATAGAAATTGATAGAAATTGATAGAAATTGATAGAAATTGATGAAAATTGATAGAAATTGATAGAAATTGATAGAAATTGATAGAAATTGATAGAAATTGATAGAAATTGATAGAAATTGATAGAAATGATGAAAATTGATGAAAATTGATGAAAATTGATGAAAATTGATGAAAATTGATAGAAATTGATAGAAATTGATAGAAATTGATAGAAATTGATAGAAATTGATAGAAATTGATAGAAATTGATAGAAATTGATAGAAATTGATAGAAATTGATAGAAATTGATAGAAATTGATAGAAATTGATAGAAATTGATAGAAATTGATAGAAATTGATAGAAATTGATAGAAATTGATAGAAATTGATAGAAATTGATAGAAATTGATAGAAATTGATGAAAATTGATGAAAATTGATGAAAATTGATGAAAATTGATGAAAATTGATGAAAATTGATGAAAATTGATGAAAATTGATAGAAATTGATAGAAATTGATAGAAATTGATAGAAATTGATAGAAATTGATAGAAATTGATAGAAATTGATAGAAATTGATAGAAATTGATAGAAATTGATAGAAATTGATAGAAATTGATGAAAATTGATGAAA
This sequence comes from Psylliodes chrysocephalus, assembly GCA_927349885.1. NCBI lineage: Eukaryota > Metazoa > Arthropoda > Insecta > Coleoptera > Chrysomelidae > Psylliodes > Psylliodes chrysocephalus. The sequence continues at coordinate 2,174,530 of OV651834.1, forward strand.
ATTGATAGAAATTGATAGAAATTGATAGAAATTGATAGAAATTGATAGAAATTGATGAAAATTGATAGAAATTGATAGAAATTGATAGAAATTGATAGAAATTGATGAAAATTGATGAAAATTGATGGAAATTGATGGAAATTGATAGAAATTGATAGAAATTGATAGAAATTGATAGAAATTGATAGAAATTGATAGAAATTGATAGAAATTGATAGAAATTGATAGAAATTGATAGAAATTGATAGAAATTGATAGAAATTGATAGAAATTGATAGAAATTGATAGAAATTGATAGAAATTGATAGAAATTGATAGAAATTGATAGAAATTGATAGAAATTGATAGAAATTGATAGAAATTGATAGAAATTGATAGAAATTGATAGAAATTGATAGAAATTGATAGAAATTGATAGAAATTGATAGAAATTGATAGAAATTGATAGAAATCGATAGAAATTGATATAAATCGACAGAAATTGATATAAATCGACAGAAATTGATATAAATCGACAGAAATTAATAGAAATTAAAAGAAATCAATATGAATCAAGAGAAGTCAAACCAATAGGAATCAATAGAAATCAATAAAAATTAATAAAACAAACAATAATACAAATGATTAAAAAATAATAATTAAAATTAATAAAAATTAATGCAAATTAATTCAAATTTAATAAAAATTAATAAAACCCAATAAACGATAATAAAAATGTTTAAAAAAAAATAATAAATAGTAATTAAAATTAATAAAGATTAATACAAATAATACAAATGAATAAAACTTAAAATAAATAAAAATTAATAGAAACTAAGTATGAAAAACGTTTTTTTTTTTTTTTAATAAATATTGATAACCACTTAATATTAAAAACAAAAAACTATAGATACATTTTTCTATAGTATACAGTATATAGTAATAATTGTATTACGTGCTGAATATAATCAACAATTTAAATTTAAATAATTTTGATCTACAATTAGAAATAATCTAACAGATTTTTTATTTTCAAATGCCATATCATCGGCCTAATGTGAAAAGTACAATAAGTCCAAAAACTAGAGATTTTTCACTTAATTGTGGGACAATTTCTTGTCATTGTGTTTTCATGCATATTATGACAATATTAAAAAAATTAAGACGTGCCAAATTTTCAATTTCAAAATATATATGAGTTAAATTGTTATATACAAAAAAAGATATATTTTTAATAGTGATTCGAAAGTTTATTTGAGATAATATTTAACAAAATAAGAAAAAATATTTGTTTCAAATTATTATAAAAAATATTACCATTTAGTCTTATATCAGTACAAAAATAGAACATTTAATAATAATTTAAAGCGTTTATTGTATTCGGGGAAAATGGTATTACCATAAACAATGTCCAAAACAATACTATATAAGTATTTAATAATTAAAATATATTCACCCTCTACCCACCGGAGGACTACGCTTATTTTACTCAACTACTTGATGCGAAATTATCCTGAAGACCGGCTCATTCGTGCATCTGTTTTTTAATTCGATATGGTTGTAAATTCAGTGAATGACCTATACCGATTCATCTAGTATATTATACTGAGGGTTTTTTTAAATCCTGTTTGGTAGAATTTATGTTTTAAAGCCCTCAAAAATGCTACAGTGGGATCACCAGTTTCAAATCCTGGTCAGATCGATTTCAGTATATTTCAATGATTATTTCGAGTGTCATTAGTGTGAATTCTAAAATTCATTTGTAACTTTAATTAATTAAATTCCCTTAGAACAAATGTTACACTTGAATGGTTTTTCATTACTGTGGGTTCTTAAATGTTGTTGTAAGCTAGATTTTTGATTAAATTCTTTGGAACAAGTTTTATTCTTTAATGGTTTTTCGTTAGTGTACGTTCTTAAATGTGTCCGTAAGCTACATTTACTGTTACGTCCTTGGAAGAAATGTTACACTTGGGTAGTTTTTTATTAGCGTGAATTATTAATTGTCGCTGCAAATTAAAAGAAAAATGGTGCTAAACACAAAGTCAGGAATACTTAAAAAAAAAATCCTACATCACAACAAATTGCAACACTAGGTACAAAATATAATTTAAAAAGAAGTTCATGGTACTTGATATGAATAAAACAAGCTATTACCTACGCCTCTGATCGATCTTTCTGTATCGATAAGTTACAACATTAATGTCTATTTAATATAAACAAAGGTTGCTATTGTTTTTATTTGAGTTACTAACTAGAGCAGCAAATGTTTGTGTTTAGGTTTATCATCTTTATATTCCAAATAACTTTTTTATGTATTGTTATTATTAAAATCTAATAACAACCAACGTTTACATAATTTTTCTTCTAATTTGCAGACCTGATGTTGGCTTAAAGCCGAAACTGTTATCAACTTTTTAAATAAATATTTGTCATTTACTTACTAGATAAAAATTATCTTTCAACTGAGTAATATAGATTGAAATAAAAGCATTTAATTTGAATTCCTTTGGTTTTTATTGTGATATTTATTAAATAGTTTTGCATGTTAATAATAATTATTTTGTTAGTTAAAAAATATTAATGTATAAGAAAAAGTAAATGACATTTGTATATTAATTGGTTATAAAAATAGAAGTTTAGTTTAGAACAAACTGTACATCTAGACTTTGTTTTTTTTTTTTGTTAATAAATAAATTATTGTATTTTTTGTGGAGTTTAATTTCTAAATATAAAAATGTATCTTAAAGATATTAAGGATAATACCACAAGAGGCATTGCCGTACTAATATGGAAGCCGTCATAATGCTGTCTAATTTAGACGAACCTAATGTCTGTAGTTTCAAAGGTGAGTGAGGTTAATGTAAACTTTCGTTTGAATAAGGGATGACATTTACTTCAAAAAATTGAACTAGATTGCCTTTGAATATACACCACAAAAGACGGTTAAGTTAGACATCTGTTTTTCGATAGAAATATACAGGTACGTATTTATGCAGTCAAATCTACTCAAATCTAGATGGTAAAATTTAATAGTTAGCTATCCAACTGATTAATTGGCACTTTTTGTTAGCTCAAGGGGCACATATATTACCTATCTATTCTACTAGGTTTATTTTAATTACCATACGAAAATTATAATAATAAAAAATGTATAAAAATCTGATGTGTCCAACACATGACTTTCCTATCTAGTTATTATAGGGTTTTTCCGGTTTTTTTGTATACCCTCTATAAATAAACTAAATATATACATTTTCCACATACATCTAATTTTTATTTGAACAATTTTCTTCTCCAAACATAAATAATATATTTCATAAAATATAAAAACGACCTTCTATAAAGTACCCCCCCCAGGTGATCCGACTTTGTCCAAAATCTAATTATTTCATGTCAGGCCAAAATAAAATTTAATGTTTTTTCTTTTATCCGTATTTGAGTTTTCTTCAAAATTTATACATTTTCTTAAATATCTCGAATACGGTCCATTTTAGAAAAGTTATGTATAAGATAAAAATTATAGAGAATTATATTACAAACAACTTTTATTTGAACAATTTTTATGTAAAAATTCCATTTAAACTATTCTATGTCCATTTAAACTATTCTATGTACATTTGAATTATTTTATGTACATTTGAACTATTCTATGTCTATTTAAACTATTCTATGAACATTTGAACTATTCTATGTCTAGTTAAACAATTTTATGTACATTTGAACTATTCTATGTTTATTTAAACTATGTCCATTTAAACTATCCTATGTCTATTTAAACTATTCTATGAACATTTGAACTATTCTGTTTATTTAAACTATTCTATGTCTATTTAAACTATTTTATGTACATTTGAACTATTATATGTCCAGTTAAACTATTATATGTCTATTTAAAATATTCTATGTCCATTTAAACTATTCTATGTACATTTGTATTCTATGTCTATTTAAACTATCCTATGTTCATTTAAATTATTCTATGTCCATTTAAACTATTCTATGTCCATTTAAACTATTCTATGTACATTTGAATTATTTTATGTACATTTGAACTATTCTATGTCTATTTAAACTATTCTATGAACATTTGAACTATTCTATGTTTATTTAAACTATTCTATGTCCATTTAAACTATTGGCTGTCCATTTAAACTATTCTATGTTTATTTAAACTATTCTATGTCCATTTAAACTATTCTATGTTTATTTAAACTATTCTATGTCCATTTAAACTATTCTATGTACATTTGAACTATTCTATGTTTATTTAAACTATTCTATGTCCATTTAAACTATCCTATGTCTATTTAAACTATTCTATGAACATTTGAACTATTCTATGTTTATTTAAACTATTTTATGTCTAGTTAAACAATTTTATGTACATTTGAACTATTCTATGTTTATTTAAACTATTCTATGTTTATTTAAACTATTCTATGTCCATTTAAACTATCCTATGTCTATTTAAACTATTCTATGAACATTTTAACTATTCTGTTTATTTAAACTATTCTATGTCTATTTAAACTATTTTATGTACATTTGAACTATTATATGTCCAGTTAAACTATTATATGTCTATTTAAAATATTCTATGTCCATTTAAACTATTCTATGTACATTTGTATTCTATGTCCATTTAAACTATTCTGTTTATTTAAACTATTCTATGTCAATTTAAACTATTCTATGTACATTTGAACTATTATATGTCCATTTGAACTATTATATGTCCATTTAAACTATTCTATGCCCATTTGAACTATTCTATGTCCATTTAAACTATTCTATGTCCATTTGAAATATTCTATGCCCATTTAAACTATTCTATGTCCATTTAAACGGTTCTATGTCCATTATTTTTTTTAAATAAGTTATTCACATAACATCCTAAATCCGATTTTATTATAGCTAAGAAGCTGTGTGGGGAACAAGGCAATAAAACTTTCAAATGCATAATACTCAAAACTAATAGAAAATCCTGTTCATGTTTCTTTGTAAAGAAAGATTTTATTTTTAAACAACATTCGGTGAACAAGAAATTAAAACAATCGTATCACATAACCTTATACATGTCAATTGTCTAGTTTCACGTTACCTATCGCGTCTCTTCTCCTTTCGGCCTCGTCCGCAGAGGCACTTGGCGACTCTTCGGGCATTCAGCCACCTTGAGGACTAACCAAAATTAGGAAGTTACAAAATTAATAAAAAATTAATAAAAATTAATAGAAAATTGATAGAAATTGATAGAAATTGATAGAAATTGATAAAAATTGATAGAAATCGACAGAAATTAATAGAAATTAAAAGAAATCAATATGAATCAAGAGAAGTCAAACCAATAGGAATCAATAGAAATCAATAAAAATTAATAAAACAAACAATAATACAAATGATTAAAAAATAATAATTAAAATTAATAAAAATTAATGCAAATTAATTCAAATTTAATAAAAATAAGAAAAAATATTTGTTTCAAATTATTATAAAAAATATTACCATTTAGTCCTATAACATCAGTACAAAAATAGAACATTTAATAATAATTTAAAGCGTTTATTGTATTCTGGGAAAATGGTATTACCATAAACAATGTCCAAAACAAAATTATAAACAATTACATACTATATAAGTATTTAATAATTAAAATATATTCACCCTCTACCCACCGTAGGACTACGCTTATTTTACTCAACTACTTGATGCGAAATTATCCTGTAGACCGGCTCAGTCGTGCATCTGTTTTTTAATTCGATATGGTTGTAAATTCAGTGAATGACCTATACCGATTCATCTAGTATATTATACTGAGGGTTTTTTAAATCCTGTTTGGTAGAATTTATATTTTAAAGCCCTCAAAAATGCTATTTCAATGATTCTTTCGAGTTTGATTAGTGTGGATTCTAAAATTCATTTGTAACTTTAATTAATTAAATTCCCTTAGAACAAATGTTACACTTGAATGGTTTTTCATTACTGTGGGTTCTTAAATGTTGTTGTAAGCTAGATTTTTGATTAAATTCTTTGGAACAAGTTTTATTCTTTAATGGTTTTTCGTTAGTGTACGTTCTTAAATGTGTCCGTAAGCTACATTTACTGTTACGTCCTTGGAAGAAATGTTACACTTGGGTAGTTTTTTATTAGCGTGAATTATTAATTATCGCTGCAAATTAGAAGAAAAATGGTGCTAAACACAAAGTCAGGAATACTTAAAAAAAAATCCTACATCACAACAAATTGCAACACTAGGTACAAAATATAATTTAAAAAGAAGTTGGTACTTGATATGAATAAAACAAGCTATTGTCTATTTAATATTAAACAAAGGTTGCTATTGTTTTTATTTGAGTTACTAACTAGAGCAGCAAATTTTTGTGTTTAGGTTTATCATCTTTATATTCCAAATAACTTTTTTATGTATTGTTATTATTAAAATCTAATAACAACCAACGTTTACATAATTTTTCTTCTAATTTGCAGACCTGATGTTGGCTTAAAGCCGAAACTGTTGTTAACCTTTTAAATAAATATTGTACGTCATTTACAATTATCCTTCAACTGAGTAATATAGATTGAAATAACAGCATTCAATTTAAATTCCTTTGGTTTTTATTGTGATATTTATTAAATAGTTTTGCATATTAATAATAATTATTTTGTTAGTTAAAAAATATAGAAGTGATAATTAATGTATAAGAAAAAGTAAATGACATCCTGTATATTAATTGGTTATAAAAATAGAAGTTTAGTTTAGAACAAACTGTACATCGAAACTTTGTTTTTTTTTTTGTTAATAAATAAATTATTTATTGTATTTTTTGTGGAGTTTAATTTCTAAATATAAAAATGCGTCTTAAAGATATTAAGGATAATACCACAAGAGGCAGTGCCGTACTAATATGGAAGCCGTCATAATGCTGTCTAATTTAGACGAACCTAATGTCTGTAGTTTCAAAGGTGAGTGAGGTTAATGTAAACTTTCGTTTGAATAAGGGATGACATTTACTTCAAAAAATTGAACTAGATTGCCTTTGAATATACACCACAAAAGACGGTTAAGTTAGACATCTGTTTTTCGATAGAAATAAACAGGTACGTATTTATGCAGTCAAATCTACTCAAATCTAGATGGTAAAATTTAATAGTTAGCTATCCAACTGATTAATTGGCACTGTTTGTTAGCTCAAGGGGCACATATATTACCTATCTATTCTACTAGGTTTATTTTAATTACCATACGAAAATTATAATGATAAAAAATTTATAAAAATCTGATGTGTCCAACACATGACTTTCTTATCTAGTTATTATAGGCTTTTTCCGGTTATTTTGAACACCCTCTATAAATGTTTAGAGGATAAACTAAATATATACATTTTCCACATACATCTAATTTTTATTTGAACAATTTTCTTCTCCAAACATAAATAACATATTTCATAAAATATAAAAACGACCTTCTATAAAGTACCCCCCCCCCAGGTGATCCGACTTTGTCCAAAATCTAATCGTTTCATGTCAGGCCGAAATAAAATTTAATGTTTTTTCCTTTATCCGTTTTTGAGTTTTCTTCAAAATTTATACATTTTCTTAAATATCTCGAATACGGTCCATTTTAGAAAAGTTATGTATAAGATAAAAATTATAGAGAATTATATTACAAACAACTTTTATTTGAACAATTTTTATGTAAAAATTCTATTTAAACTATTCTATGTCCATTTAAACTATTCTATGTCTATTTAAACTATCCTATGTTCATTTAAACTATTCTATGTCCATTTAAACTATTCTATGTACATTTGAATTATTTTATGTACATTTGAACTATTCTATGTCTATTTAAACTATTCTATGAACATTTGAACTATTCTATGTTTATTTAAACTATTCTATGTCTAGTTAAACAATTTTATGTACATTTGAACTATTCTATGTTTATTTAAACTATTCTATGTCCATTTAAACTATCCTATGTCTATTTAAACTATTCTATGAACATTTGAACTATTCTGTTTATTTAAACTATTCTATGTCTATTTAAACTATTTTATGTACATTTGAACTATTATATGTCCAGTTAAACTATTATATGTCTATTTAAAATATTCTATGTCCATTTAAACTATTCTATGTACATTTGTATTCTATGTCCATTTAAACTATTCTATGTTTATTTAAACTATTCTATGTCTATTTAAACTATTCTATGTACATTTGAACTATTATATGTCCATTTGAACTATTATATGTCCATTTAAACTATTCTATGCCCATTTGAACTATTCTATGTCCATTTAAACTATTCTATGTCCATTTGAACTATTCTATGCCCATTTAAACTATTCTATGTCCATTTAAACGGTTCTATGTCCATTTTTTTTTAAATAAGTTATTCACATAACATCCTAAATCCGATTTTATTATAGCTAAGAAGCTGTGTGGGGAACAAGGCAATAAAACTTTCAAATGCATAATACTCAAAACTAATAGAAATCCTTCTATAAAGTACCCCCCCCCCCCCCCAGGTGATCCGACTTTGTCCAAAATCTAATCGTTTCATGTCAGGCCGAAATAAAATTTAATGTTTTTTCCTTTATCCGTTTTTGAGTTTTCTTCAAAATTTATACATTTTCTTAAATATCTCGAATACGGTCCATTTTAGAAAAGTTATGTATAAGATAAAAATTATAGAGAATTATATTACAAACAACTTTTATTTGAACAATTTTTATGTAAAAATTCAATTTAAACTATTCTATGTCCATTTAAACTATTCTATGTCTATTTAAACTATCCTATGTTCATTTAAACTATTCTATGTACATTTGAATTATTTTATATACATTTGAACTATTCTATGTCTATTTAAACTATTCTATGAACATTTGAACTATTCTATGTTTATTTAAACTATTCTATGTCTAGTTAAACAATTTTATGTACATTTGAACTATTCTATGTTTATTTAAACTATTCTATGTCCATTTAAACTATCATATGTTTATTTAAACTATTCTATGAACATTTGAACTATTCTATTTATTTAAAATATTCTATGTCTATTTAAACTATTTTATGTACATTTGAACTATTATATGTCCAGTTAAACTATTATATGTCTATTTAAAATATTCTATGTCCATTTAAACTATTCTATGTACATTTGTATTCTATGTCCATTTAAACTATTCTATGTTTATTTAAACTATTCTATGTCTATTTAAAATATTCTATGTCTATTTAAACTATTCTATGTACATTTGAACTATTATATGTCCATTTGAACTATTCTATGCCCATTTGAACTATTCTATGCCCATTTGAACTATTCTATGTCCATTTAAACTATTCTATGTCCATTTAAACTATTCTATGTCCATTTGAAATATTCTATGCCCATTTAAACTATTCTATGTCCATTTAAACGGTTCTATGTCCATTTTTTTTTAAATAAGTTATTCACATAACATCCTAAATCCGATTTTATTATAGCTAAGAAGCTGTGTGGGGAACAAGGCAATAAAACTTTCAAATGCATAATACTCAAAACTAATAGAAATCCTTCTATAAAGTACCCCCCCAGGTGATCCGACTTTGTCCAAAATCTAATCGTTTCATGTCAGGCCGAAATAAAATTAATGTTTTTTCCTTTATCCGTTTTTGAGTTTTCTTCAAAATTTATACATTTTCTTAAATATCTCGAATACGATCCATTTTAGAAAAGTTATGTATAAGATAAAAATTATAGAGAATTATATTACAAACAACTTTTATTTGAACAATTTTTATGTAAAAATTCCATTTAAACTATTCTATGTCCATTTAAACTATTCTATGTCTATTTAAACTATCCTATGTTCATTTAAACTATTCTATGTACATTTGAATTATTTTATGTACATTTGAACTATTCTATGTCTATTTAAACTATTCTATGAACATTTAAACTATTCTATGTCTAGTTAAACAATTTTATGTACATTTGAACTATTCTGTTTATTTAAACTATTCTATGTCCATTTAAACTATCCTATGTCTATTTAAACTATTCTATGAACATTTGAACTATTCTGTTTGTTTAAACTATTCTGTCTATTTAAACTATTTTATGTACATTTGAACTATTATATGTCCAGGTAAACTATTATATGTCTATTTAAAATATTCTATGTCCATTTAAACTATTCTATGTACATTTGTATTCTATGTCCATTTAAACTATTCTATGTTTATTTAAACTATTCTATGTCCATTTAAACTATTCTATGTTTATTTAAACTATTCTATGTCTATTTAAACTATTCTATGTATATTTGAACTATTATATGTCCATTTGAACTATTATATGTCCATTTAAACTATTCTATATCCATTTAAACTATTCTATGTCCATTTGAACTATTCTATGCCCATTTAAACTATTCTATGTACATTTAAACGGTTCTATGTCCATTTTTTTTTAAATAAGTTATTCACATAACATCCTAAATCCGATTTTATTATAGCTAAGAAGCTGTGTGGGGAACAAGGCAATAAAACTTTCAAATGCATAATACTCAAAACTAATAGAAATCCTATAAAGTACCCCCCCCCCCCAGGTGATCCGACTTTGTCCAAAATCTAATCGTTTCATGTCAGACCGAAATAAAATTTAATGTTTTTTCCTTTATCCGTTTTTGAGTTTTCTTCAAAATTTATACATTTTCTTAAATATCTCGAATACGGTCCATTTTAGAAAAGTTATGTATAAGATAAAAATTATAGAGAATTATATTACAAACAACTTTTATTTGAACAATTTTTATGTAAAAATTATTTTTTTTTACATTTTGTAAAATTTCTCGAATACGGACCATTTTAGGAAAATTTTGTATAAAACAAAAATTATAAAGAATAATATTAGAAGTATCTTTTATTTAAAGAATTTTCTTCTCCAAACGTAAATAACATATATTTCATAAAATATAAAAATACCCCCCAATTGTTCCGACTCTGCTCAAAATCTAATCAGTTCACCGCAGGCCGGAATAAATCTTAAATTTAAAATATGGTGTTTTTCTTTGTATCCGTTCATGAGTTATCGTGGATACAGACATCATCGCGAAAATAGTCAAAACTGTTTCAGGGGACCCCAAAACGTAAAAATCGCCGAAAAAATCATGAAATTAAAGATGAATCGGAAAATAAAAGGCAACAAATTGAAAATTTTCAGAAAGCCAGCCTCGCCGAAACAATTACATAGTAGAAATGAATAATTATAATGCAAATAATACACTACCGTATCTAGATATTAAAAAACCTGCCAATTAAATTCCTTATCGATACTGGAATAGTTTAGGGATTAAATTGGTCTGATTGGACTTTCTTAGAACGTTTTTAAAAGCAGCTAAAGATAGTATGTAGAATTGAAAATAATTATTATGCCATGAAAGGTGTTTTGGAATTCCTTCAACCTTTTAAAATTGAGTCAGAAAATATAAATTTTATAGGATAGCGGAAAATACCTATAATTTTTTTGCAGGCCTTTGTAAATCGTGGAAATAGTATATATTTTATTTCTACCTTATTAAGGAAATGGTACCTATTATTAATAACGGTTGTTTCTGAAACATTACTAAAATTTTCGAAATTTTGTTTTTCTACAAAATAATAAACTATACTATTTAGAAAAAAATTTATTTCTCTTATAATTTTATAAAAAATAACAGGGGAATATTTACATTTCTTGATCTATTAAACAAAACGATAAATTATCTCGACGAATGACACCATGTTCTAGTACGGAAGCTAGCTTTACATTTTTGTTGGTGGTTTCATGGGTTTCATATCAATTTTTTGTAATTGTAGTTTACACGTACATATACCTCTTAACACTTGTTTGCTTTATTAAAAAAGTGTGTTGTTGTGATTTACGTCGAAATAAGTCAAAAACAACTTGAAACCCCATATAAAATCAAAAAGGAGAAACGGAAAAAAATTGAGCCTGTAAATGAACACAACTCAGAAACAAAAATAGCTATCTAATAATAAAAAAATAAAATTTGATTCTTGTGCATCTTCGTTGTAAAAATAGATAATACTTTTTTGATCTTAGGTACAGATATAATTCTAATGGTCTTCCGAAAAACTTTCTTCAGTTTCCATATCAGATTCAAAATCAGTCTCACTGTCACTGTTTAAGTTAATTATAAATCTATCAGTTGCCTCATCCAAAGTAACTTCTCTGTCATAAAATTTAGATTCCCACATTTTAGCATTATTACAACGAGATTGCCACTCCTCTTTAGAAAACGTATCAAAAAAGTCTTCACACAACAGTTGTACGTCTTGCCTCTTAAATGTAGTGTTGTTACTAGCTACATATTGTTTCAATGATGCCCACACTAATTCGATCGGATTAAGATCGGGATGATACGGTGGCAAACGCAAACAACTAAAACCATGTTCATTTATCATTTCTTCAATTGCATACCTCTTAAATCGTGACTTATGCAATAGCACTAAACTGTATAATTGCGTTTTGAGCATATCCTCTTCGTAAGCAATATTATGATTCCTTAACCAATCCTGCATGTCAGCTTTTTTAGAAGTTGACGTTGGTGCTTTATTTACCTGGACATTATGGTAAGGAGCATTATCAACAATAATGACGCTTCTTGGAGGGAGGTTCGGAAACAGCTTTTCTTTCAACCATTTAGAAAAATTATTAAAATTCATTTCATCGTGGTAGTCTCCACTTTTGGTTCCAGATTTGAAAATTAACCGGGCATTCGGAATAAAGCCCATTTCACCTCCTGCATGGACAATAATTAGTCTATCACCTTTATTAATTGGTTTCTTTAATCCCTCATTTGAATTATCACTCCAAGCTTTCTGATGTGTGTGGGAGACATGAATGTATGTTTCATCTAAGTAGACAATTGGACGGCCCTCTGCTCGATAACTTTTTAAACGAATCAGATAGTCTAAACGTAGCTTTTGAATATCAAACCTTTCCATTAATATTTTTCTGTTTGTTTTTGTTTTCCGCCAACGAAATCCTAGCGACTTTATTATTTTTCTTAAACTTTCATAGCTTCCTTTGTACCCTGTAGCTTCTCTAAATTTAGTCAGAATTGTTTTTAATGTTGGAACAATATTTTCCGAGATTAACATGAACAGAATAATTCTTTTTAAAATACCTTTGTCAGCTTCATCTATATCATTAACTGTTTTTGGTTTTTTAATGGTTTTTCTTGGTGATGAAAATTCCGATATCTCACGGTTATCGATTCTTTTTTTCTCTCCAGAAATGCGGACGACAGTGTTTTTAGATACTCCTGTGGCTGCAGCAACACGATCATTTACATTTTTAAATGGTATTGAAGGTGAATTAAAGTTTCCTTCTCTTCTCATAAACTCTATAACATTGGCTATTATTTCGCGAGATTGACTGTTAATCACGCGGCCTCTTAATTTGCTATTAAACTCCATACTTAGGTTCTATTAAACTGTAATGAGCAAAAAACAAACGAAAATAAAAGAAATGTTTTAGCGAAATTTACATCTGACATTTACGTCTGAATAAAATAGTGAAATACTTGATGCGCAGAGTGTACTTTCATTGCGTAAATCCGTCGGCCCCGCCAACCGATGCCTCTCAGTAGTGCTTTCTCTGTCTAGCCGTCGAAAGCCTCTAGAAATTTGATGAACTGTAGATTTAATAAACAAAAAATTAATAGGCCCTTTTAAATAAAGAACCAAATGATATAAGTTTTTCTTTTTCCGTTAATGGTAGGGAATCTCTTTTGAAGAAACCTATTTTGAAAATATTTACCTCGAATGATAAACAACCGCAAAAAAACGGATTTGCTCAAAATAATATAGATAAAAGTATTTCTATTAAATTTTAGCTAAACAATTCCAAAATTCTGAACACGAATTTGAATGTTTTAAAAATGAATTTTATGAAATTAAAAATTCCAACCGCAAAACTGATTTTTCAAAATTCTGCATTGGTTCATTGTAATAAATCATAACTAAAAGCACCCCGTTTTAATTTTCCATCCCCATCCGTTTTAGATTATAATATTGCGGACATATGGAATTGGTTTCAATAATGCCTTGTTTTCGTATCAAAGGGGATTAGCCCTCTTTGATCCTATTACATGCTATCGCGCTCTTAATTTAACAAGTGAGGGGGATTTGACTTGTCAAAATAGATGGTTTCGTTACTGACTTACTACTTCAATAATTTAAATTTATAAACAGTTCTTGATCATTAAATAAATAAAAAAAACACGTTTTTAAAAATTACATTTATAATTTTTACAATTACATGTAGATACATATTCTAAACTCTAAAACGCGAAGTAGAGACAAAGGAACACAAAATAATATGTATGTTTCTGATTGATTCTGGGTCCGAAAATGCAAAAAAAAACTTACACAAAGTCAATAATATAATTGTTTTCTGGTTAATCGAATCGGGACGCATTTAGTTGTTTCAAGGTTAAGCGAGTGATAGTTTTACTGCGACTTTCATATTTTATGAACCTTTAGCTAACTGAATTTGAAAAATTGTTTTTCAAAAATTATATAAATAAAAATTAAAATATACACATTCGAAGTAACCTCAAAACTATGGTTGACATTGACAAATAAATATTTTAGGAATTGTAGGACTTCTAAGCCAGTGGTCGCCAACCTGTCGATCGCGAGCTACCGGTAGCTCGCAGAGGCAATTCTGGTAGCTCTCACAACGATTTTAATTTAAAAAATACAAACTGCAAAAATCAGAGAAGCTTCCGAAAATTCCACAAAAAAATCTACAATATTAAACATAAACAACGGCAACGTTACGGTGAGCGATCTGCCGCTGACGCCATCAAGCTAGAATCGGCTAAAACCGACCAGCCGGACCAGCGCGTTAGTGTTCGAAAACGATCAGGATTGCTTTGAACGGGATAAATACGCACGGCGCGGCGACATTGCGCTTAGTTTAAAACTGAACGCTTAACCAACGTCCAGCGGTTGGGTTAGTAGAGAACAACAAAAAATAATATGGCAAGCAGTTGTAAGAAGGTAAAGACATACCACTTTCATTCGGAATGGGAAGAACAATACTTTTTTTACAGAAGTTAAAGATAAAATGTTTGTTTGTTATGTAATACTTCGGTCTCCGTTGCTAAAAAAGGAAATATTGAGAGACATCATAAAACTGTACATTCTAATTTTGAAAAATCATTCCCACTACATTACAGTTATTTACTTAGGTTATTTATTTATTTATTGAAAAATGGTATCGAAAGTATAAATAAGAAATTAATAAACACTCACCCTTCAATTGAAGTTAACGTAGTACCACAGCTTATACAATACAGCTAAAACACTCTCTTGGCGGCAACGGTTTGCTTCGATTTCGTCGCGCATCGCTTAAGCTCCGCCTTCGAAGGGAAAAGACGGTTTTGGTGTTCAGAAGCGTACTTAGGTAAGGTGTTGAGTCGTGCGTATAATTTCGTTGAATGTATAATTTCGTGGAGCCTATAATTTCGTTGATTGTATAATTTCGCGGAGCCTATAATTTCGTTGATTTTGTTTGAGTTAAAGGTACTGTTATTATTTTGGTGACTCTTTAGCTATGAGTAGAATGAGTGAAAAAAAAAAGACATCATTCTGTTTGTGCAGTCAAAAGCTGTTTTAATAAGGGTTATACCTGCAAGAAAACATTCTTTAGTTTTCCCAAGGACCCAAACCGATAAGTACCACATTATAAGAAATTTTCATTGTTAAAAATATAATTTATACAGGGTATCCCATTAGTGCGTTATTGTTCATTATTTTGTTGTAGACACGCAAGAAAGTTTTAAATAAAAGTTATATGGATTTGAAAAATACCTACATATTTTAAAAATATCTTTGGATATACAGGGTGTCACGTTTTTGCCTGGCAAATTAAAATGTATGTTTTTTAAATGGAACACCTTGTATTTTATTTTATGATAAAATTATTAACACCCTAAATTATTGTAAAGACGAATTGATACAGAAAAATTTTATCAGGTATGTGCGTGGTTACCTTTTAATAAAAGCCTTGCGGATCCACTCCTCTGCGATACCTGTCTTAAATATAACAAAGATCACGTTGAATTAGATGATTTTTCTTTTTATTGCTTTTTGAAGGCATATGATAACGCCAATCCAGATACATTTGGAAATCTGCAACTGTCAAATGATGAATTTGTAGAACTAATATTCAATATTGAAAAGATATTTCAAAATAATTTTGAAGAATTGGCTACAAAAAATAACATTTGTACCACACTTTTAGAATTAATTAACCCAATACCCTTTAGTCATCCATGCTAACGTTTTCCAAAAGAATAACTTATTTTATTGTATGTTTAATCTCAATAACTAAAAAATATACTGACAATTAGTTTGACAGAATTGTCATTTATTTAAAATTTTAAAAATAATAGCAGTCGGTTGATCAAAATATGAACGGTGATTGGCGAATTTATTTTTTTTGCAGTGTTCTCACTACCTAGAATGGATATGAAATATATTCGTTCAATTGAAGGCAATAGCATACTTTTTCGTTTTGTAATCTGTGCATGGATATTAGACAATCTACGCACATACTACAAAACGAAAAATTATGTTATTGCGTTCAACTACGAATATATTTCATATCCATTTTAGGTAGTGAGAACACTTTAACAAAATTAAATCTACAAATCACAGTTCATATTTTGGTCACCCAACTCCTATTATTTAATTTTTTTTAAATAAGTGACAATTCTGTTAAACTAATTGTCAATATATATTTTAGTTAATGATATTAAATATACATTAAAATTTTTGTGTAGACTCGATAAATAATAGCATTTTTTATTGTGTCCACATTTAAAAAAAAATAAATTTTAATCAAACTACATGATACTAATTTAATTACGAGTATTAAAACTAAAATCCTGAAAGTTTCGGTGAAGATGAGGACAGAGCATCTGCCTTCCGCGCGAAAAGCCCGGGATCGAATCTAGGCCGAGGACTAATTAATTTTTCATGTTAATTTTATTTTATAAATTAGTCAACTTCGTAAATTATTTTAAAATTAGTTATTTTGTCTAAATAACCTAAAATAATTTTTTAAATTTGTAGATTTTCGTTAGTGGGTCGTAGAAAAAATATACTGACCATATCGAGTGGATTGTTCATATCACAATCAGACGATTGAGTACTCCGCATACGACGTCGTGCTCAAACTTCGTCTTTGTGTGATATTGCTATCATATCCACCCTTGTTGAACAAACTATAATTTATTTGTTTTCTTGGTTTAAACCAAAACTTAAGTTTTACATCAGAAATAGGAACTAAATTAATTTACTTTTCAAGTTTTCTTATAAAAATCGATATTACTTTCTCCAAGTACAAATTTAGTACCTACCTAAAATAAGTACTAATTATGTAATATCGTGTAATATTGTAATTCAAATTTCACATTACTATAAAGTTTCAAAATTCCCTACTTCGGTATGGTCAGATAAAAATTGAATATATTATATTAATAAAAACTGTCAAAGTATTACTTCTACAAATCTGTATTTCAATTAATAAGAATACATCTAAATATAACCAATATTGTTAAAATAAAAGCACAAATTCTTTATAATTCCAAAATACCATAGAGTTCCCAGACCTCAGTCGAAGCATTCGTTTATCCTTTGCGCGAAGAGTAACACTTGCCAGAGACACGGGTACCACTTGATTTGCATCCACGAGCATGACACAATTCTTTAACAATTGAAGCCCTTGGTGTAAAAAGGATCGAAGCCACAATTTGTCGTGAAGTGACTGTTTTAGCTTAAAACATTTGTTAACGAGGATTTTACTAGCCACATACAAATTATTTTACCTCTAATCCGAAAGATGTGCTATTTTTCGTAATATTTATATTTAAATAATGTTTCTAATTATATTTGACAGATTTAAAACAAAATAAAAATTTAATTTCCCAAAACTTACTTAATATGGCATGTAACCAACCTTATTACGCCAAGGTTTTCAATTTTTTCAATAATAAAAAAATTGTTTAATCCGGGCCCGACTTTTCCCTCGAATCTAACAGAGATAGCACCATTCCGTCTTGCTTGGTTCTCGACCGCCAGATCAAAGACGCCGACACGGAGTTGTGGAGCTGTATTGTATAAGCTGTGGTAAAGGGATCATCAATCGCAAGCAATGTCATTTCTGGGCAAACGAAAATTTACATTTTTATCGTGAAGCACAATTTCAGTACGAATTTAGTTTTAATGTGTTTGCAGTGATCGGTTTTGGAAGAGCTTTTTATTACATTTATAATGAAAGACTGACCTCAGAAAGATACATTAGAATTCTTAGAGAAGTAGTTGCCGACATTTTAAACCAGCTACCAAATAATAATTTTTGGTACCAGTTGGATGGTGCCCCAGCACATTCAACATACTATGTAAATCAAGAAATTACAGCACTCTTTGAAGACCGATGGATAGGTCCAAATGGTCCTTGGCTTTGGCCTGCAAGATCGCCAGATCTAACTCCTGTTGATTTTTTTATGGGGTCATATTAAAAATTTAGTGTACTCTTTCTACCCAAATTAATACTAAAGAAGAATTAGAGCAAAGAGTTCGGAATGCCTTTAACGAGTTAGATGGTGAAATGATTCGTAAAGCAACAACTAATCATGTTGAAAAAAGATTGTTAAAATGTTTAGAAGCTAACGGGGGGCATTTTGAACATTTGATAAAATGATTTTTTTAAACCATGTGCTTTTAATAAAAATTGTTTTTAGTTAGTATGTACCTTATCATTAAACAAATTTAAACTTTTTAAACGACATATTTTATTGCAGAAAACTGTAAATGTTTTTAAAAGTACATCCCATCTACTACTTCTGGCTAAAATTTCAAGTATCCAACAGAAATAGTACCTGAGACAGTCGACTTTAAGAAAATGCCTACCGGCGCGACGACTAAAAATTAAAAAAAAATTAATAACGCCAAATCCGCTATAATTAGAATAGGCAAATATGGTATCATTGTTTACAGAATTTCATGCTGAATCTAAAATTTAAAAATATATAGGGTGTTCAATTTAAAATAAAAAAGTTTTTTATGTTTAAAAAATTTCATTTTTAAAAATAATTTGCAAACACCCCGTACAACAAATAATGAATAACTAAATATTCTCAAGAAGTACATCCCATCTACTACCTCTGGTTAAAATTTTAAGTATCTGATAGATATAGTACCTGAGATAGACGACTTTAAGAAAATGTCTACCGGCGACTAAAAATGTAGAAAAAAATTGAATAACGCCAAATCCGCTATAAC
The DNA here is from genome assembly GCA_927349885.1 of Psylliodes chrysocephalus. NCBI lineage: Eukaryota > Metazoa > Arthropoda > Insecta > Coleoptera > Chrysomelidae > Psylliodes > Psylliodes chrysocephalus. Next base: position 2,193,871 of record OV651834.1, read on the forward strand.
TAGAATAGGCAAATGGGGTATCGTTGTTTACAGAATTTCATGCTGAATCTAAAATTAAAAAAAAATATGGGGTATTCCCTTTAAAATAACGAAGTTAGTGGTCACTTCCGGTATAACCGGAAGTTGCACAGAGTTCATTTTATTTTAATTCAAAAGAGCACATTCGATTATGTATACTCAGAAAATGGCGAAAATACAAATTAATTTATTCTCCATAAAGTTGTAATGCCCGCCTTACGTGGGACACGGTGTATACTATATTTATGGAATAGGGCTGAAATTATGCAAGGATAAAATCTATTTAACATTTAATGAAAAATGAATTCAATTCGATTACATACATCATAGTTCTATAAAATAATCCCATTTCGTCGAAAATCCATGATTGGGACAAATCCATCAAACGGAAAACAATTCTATTGTCCTCGATACCACTAAAATGACAAACACAGTCCGACTTTGACACCCCCTGCATTCGAGATTTGATGTGGACAGGGTGTATTAGCTAATATTAAATCTACAGCCCTCTATAATCTAGCGCCATTCACGCACGTGCAGTAGTTAATATGACTATAACGAGAGGGATGAAACCAATTAGAACGAGAATTGTTTTTTTTTTAGAATTGTGTAACAAATTACGTATTAGGTTATATGAGGAAAATGTTGCAAATATATATAATCTTAATTTATAATTTATTTGAAGTTCATCCGAAGCATATTATTAATAAAAACACTGTAAATAAGTAGTAGCAAAAATAATCTGGGGCAGCAACAATTTTTGTGAGCAGCGATTTCATGAGTATCGTGTCGTTTTTTTTCTGGCGTAGAACCAGGTCAAACATGGTAGGTTTCTTTGAGCATATCACTATAGTCTATTTTTATGTATGAGAGAGTAATAAAACAGCATTTCTAATGCAAAACTTAGTACGGTCATTTTAAATATTTTTACAGAATAATCTAAATATTTCCTAAAATTGTAATAAATGTACCTGAGCTATTACAAGTTTTAGGTCTTTTATTGGTCCTTTATAAACATAAGCTGTACAGAACGATAGAAAAAGGTTTGGACAGGCCAAAAGCCCTGTGTATTAAAGATTACATAGCCGTATCTTAAGATTATTTTCAAAAAGTACCTATTTGCCAATTTTGTTTTATTTTAATTCCAAGAATGTGTTACAGTAATCGAATTATAAGTAGATAAATACCTTCCCAACAAATTTCACCGAAAATGCGAATATAGGTTTTCCATTTAGTAAGGATGTCCAAGTTGTGTATTCTTGACAGTTTAATAAATGTCGTTTAGTTGCAACTTGCAAGGTGCAGTGTGAATTCTAGTGTGATCATGGAAAATTTGAAAAGGCCACGTAAACGACAAAAAATCGGCCATTTAACAGTTAATGAAAAAACATTAATATTTAATTGTTTTAAATCATTTACAGACAAACATTTATGTAAAAGTGTTGATGACACAGTGGAATTAGTTAGTAGTACGCTTGGTGTTGGGAAATCTACAATTTACAGAGTTGTTAAAGAAGAGAAATGTAGCGAGTTTCAAACAGCACGTAAAGCTCCAGGAAAACCAAAATTTTAATTAGAAAATCTTTTGAAAGAAAGACTTCGAAGGAAAGTGCATGCGTTCTTCTTTAGAAAAGAATTTCCGACAGTAGACAAAGTTCTTGCCACGGTTAGGATTACCCTGAAATGAATCGAAGCACACTATGGAAACTTTTAAAAGAAATAGGTTTTCTATGGAAAAAGCATTCCAGAAAGTCTATTTTAATAGAAAGAAGCGATATTGTAATATGGAGAAGAAATTACCTAAGGACTATAAAAGAAATGAGAAACCAAAGAAGAAATATATTTTATTTAGATGAAACATGGATCAACGAGGGACATAAACCAAATAAATTTTGTCAAGATGAAACTGTTACAAGTCGAAGACGGGCTTTTTTAAATAATTTATCTACTGGTTTAAATCCACCATCAGGAAAGGGGCGCAGACTAATAATAGTACACATCGGTAGTTCAAACGGTTTTGTTAAAGGTAGTTCATTGACTTTTGAATCTACTCGTACCGGTGACTACCATGAGGACATGAATGCTGATGTCTTTAAAGAGCTCGGATGGGATGATTTCATTAGTGAGAAAATGTTCAGCCAATGGAATAAATGGTTAAAAGAACTAAAACACGCTATGAATATCAAAATTTCCAGGTGCTACTCAAAAAGAATAAAAGAAGCAGCAACACTTGAGATCCATACATTTGTTGACGCCAGTGAAGATGCTTATTCTGCTGCAGTTTATTTACGAATCGATCTACAAGATGATGTAGAAGTTACATTTGTTGCATCCAAAGCTCGTGTAGCCCCATTGAAGTCTCTTACCATTCCGAAATTGGAATTGCTTTCAGCTGTTTTAGGTGTGAGGCTGACATCAGAGGTCTCAAAACATTTGGAATTAAACATTACTTCTACATACTACTGGTCTAATTCGAAAACTGTCATACATTGGCTTAATACAGATAATAAATTACAGACGCTTGTTGCAGCTAGGGTGAGTGAAATCTTAGAATGTTCCGATGTCAAAGAATGGAACTGGATATCAACAACAGAGAACATTGCTGATGAATGTACACGAAGCACAACGAAATACCCTCTTAATTCAAATCATTGTTGGTTTAAAGGTCCCAAGTTTTTATATAATAGTAAAAATAACTGGCCGAATATTTCTTCTAAGTTAGAAAATGAAGAAGGCCTAGTAGAATACTCACATGTATTGATTATTACTGAATCATTTGTTCATTTACCTTCTATAAAATCTCATTACACATGGATAAAATTGTTACGAATTACAGCAAGGGTAAAAAGATATATCACCAACTTGAAAACCAAAAGTTGTATTGATACTAACTCTCCTTTTCCACCAGTAGATGAGCTGAAATGGAGTGAAGTGGAATGGTGGAAAATGGTCCAACATACTTGTTTTTATATTGACCTACAAAATTTGAGAAAAAATACCTTCGTTCCTAACATCCGATTCTTGTATTATGGCAATACGACGTTTTATATCTAGAAGAGGGCACGTTAAGGTATTCTGGTCTGATAATGGTACAAATTTTCATGGAGCCAACAGAGAGTTAATGCAAGCACTAGATGAACTTGAAATTACCAAAATTATTGACGAAGTAACCAATAGGGGAATTACATGGAAATTTAATCCACCATTAGCGCCACATATGGGAGGAAGTTGGGAACGCTTGATTAGAAACTTCAAAAGGGCTCTCATGGCTATAATGAAGGATCAACATCCATCTGATGAAGTATTGCATACTTTATTTTGCGAAGTAGAATACATTTTGAATAGTAGACCACTTGGAAATGTATCTATAGACCCACATGATAAAGTTAGCATATCTCCTAATGATATATTGATTGGACAATCTATAGAAGTAATTGCACCAGGTGTCTTCTCTGAACAGGATATTTCTCTTAAAAAACAGTGGCGCATATCTCAATATCTAGCCGACTTATTTTGGAAACGTTGGTTACGAGAGTACCTTCCAACACTAATAAATCGTTCTAAATGGATTGCCGACCAAACTAATCTTCAACCAGGTGAATTAGTAGTTATTAACGATACCAACTTACCTAGAGGTATGTGGCCATTGGGTGTTATCGAAAAGGTTTATGAAGGCAGCGATAGTGTAGTGCGCATAGCCGATGTCCGAACGTCACATGGAATTTATCAAAGGCCTGTCAGAAAGCTGCATCGATTAAATATTCGTGCTAACGAGGAAGTTAGCACTGGGGGGTAGAATGTTACGGAAAATCTTAGTCGTTAAAGTTAATATTATAGTAAGAAATATGTTGCTTACTATATTTCTCAATGTCATGGTATTGTCATGTTTAATTGATAATTAAAAGAAAGTTGTCAAAGTATAAAGTTTATTTTTTCTATAATCTAGAATATTTAACAGAGTGGTTCGAACAAATTATAGATCTTCTTCCTCAGAACTGTATAATAGTAATGGATAATGCAAGTTATCACTCGAGACTTACAGAAGATTTACAGAATTGGCTTAATTCAAAAAATATTTAGTTCCATCCCGGTTCTGTGAGAAAAGAACTGTATCATTTGTGTTCCCTTCATAAAGAGAAATTCAAAAAATATGAAATTGATGAAATTGCAAAAAATCGTGGGATGACGGTGGTTAGATCACCACCATATCATTGCGAAGTAAACCCGATTGAACTGATATGGGCACAGATAAAGGGAGAAGTTTCAAGAAAAAATAATTCTTTTAAAATGAGTGATGTTAAACAGTTGTTTTTGGAGGCTGTAAATAATGTGAAAACTGGAAAAAGGCAGTAAATCATACGATTAAAGAAGAAGAGAAAATGTGGAAGTTGGACAATATTACTGATGAAATGATCGAGCCACTCACTGTAAATATTGGTTGCGACAGTTCAACTTCTGATTTCGATTCTGATTTGGATTTGTAGGTAAGAAGTAGTTTTTATATTAAAATTATTATTTATGAACGTAACGTTGTTTAAAAATCAAAGTTTAAACCCTTATACCTACATAACCCGTTTGACACAATGTTCTTAACATACCTTGTGGAAAAATAAAACATTTTAGAAACTTTTTTACCTTCAGTTGTTTAGAAGTTATAAGCAGGTTAATTAGGTGAAAATATAAGTGTATACTCGAGGAATAACTTCAAAAAATATTTTAACTGTCTACTAAAAGAAGTGCTACGCCTATGGATTACGAACGCTTTATTATTTTAATACTATTTTAATACTATAATAATATTATTTTAATAATCTTATCAAAGAGTATGAGTATAGTTTTTACAAAACAAAAGAATTTTCAAATATTTCAGATTATAATAATAATTTTAATTTAGATGAAAACAATAAATATGACTTTTGTATAATTCATCAAAATATACGAAGTATAAGAAAGAATATGGATGAACTTAATGTCTATTTGTCACAAGTTAAACACAAAATTCAAATAATTGTTTTAACCGAAACTCGTCAGTTAGCTAATGTTAATCAGTTCACACTAGATGGTTATGATACTATTTACAACCATGGAGATATAAAAATATGTGATGGAGTAGTGGTATTTATAAATTCTAAATTAATATTTAGTCACCAAACAATATCAATTGGTATATGGAAGGTAATAGAAATAAAAATTTAAATAAATGGGGAAATCATTTATTTAACAGCTATATATCGATCACCAAGCACAAACAAAAAAATATTTAATAGAGAATTTAGGGAATATTTACAAAAAATAAAGAAATATAAATGTAATTATCATCTAGTAATAGGCGATATAAATTTTAACATTCTAAATGAAGATAATGATACCTATGAATATCTAAATAATTTTTATGAATTTAATTTTCATTCTCTTATAAATTGCATAACGAGACCAAGCAGCAGAACTTGTGATGATCATATATTTTTCAAAAACACAAAAGATAATTTAGATGTGTTAGCATCAACAATACAATTATCAGTTACTGAACACTATATGGTATCTGTTGATATTCCTATCGACATTAAAAATGTTTCCGCAAAATACAATTTAAATAATACCAAAAAATATATTAATTATACTAATCTAAAAAAACAACTAAAAACCTACGATTGGAACTTTCTTTACTCTATAGAAAACGTAAATGAATATGCAAAATTATTTGTAAACAGATAAAAACACTAATATACAAAAAATCAAACACACTCAAGTACAAAGGAAACCTTGGATCACAAAAGGTATTGTGTATAGTATTAATAAAAGAGATCAAATGTTTATAAATTACAAAAAAAATCCGTTAAATTTAGAATTAAAAAATAAATACATAATTTATAGAAATTACTTAAATAAACTTATTAAAGACACAAAAATTACGTACTATAAAAATAAAATAATAGGCAATTCTAAGAATTCGAGTGCTTTATGGAAAACAGTAAAAGAGATAAGTGGCAATAAAAATTGTTGTCAAGTATCACAAATAAAAGATGAAAACGAAAATCGACTAACATCAAATGCTTATGAAATTGCAAACATATTTAATAATCATTATTCATCTGTCGGTAGAACATATGCCAATAAAATCTCAAAACCACAAATTAACCCTTTACCAACCATTGAAAATAGTAACACAATCTTCATGAAACCTGCAACAGAAAAAGAAATATTAGATTACATAAATAATTTAAAATCTAAAAAATCTCCAGGTGATGATAAAATCACAAGTAAAACTTTAAAAGAAACTAAAGAATACATTGTTAAACCACTAACACATTTAATAAATAATGTTTTATGTAAAGGACATTTTCCGGCTATATTTAAAACAGGCATAGTTAAACCCATCTACAAATCTGGAGATAAACAATTGGTAATTAATTATCGACCTATTAGTCTTCGCTAAGGTAATTGAAAAAACTATTAAAAACAGAATAATAGAGTTTCTATCGAAACATAAATTATTATCGGAAAATCAGTTCGGTTTCCGAGAAGGCAAATGTACCACAGATGCTATAAAAGTTCTAACGTCGAAAATCCACTTATGCCTAGAAAAAGGACAGGCAAGTATGGGAGTATTTTTAGATCTTGCGAAAGCGTTTGATACTGTGGATCACAAGCAGTTGCTAGAAACTTTGTTTGATTACGGCTTTAGGGGTGTATCCTATAAATTGTTAAAAACCTATCTAAGCAGTAGGGAACAACATGTTGAAATTAATAATACTCTCAGTAATAAAACAATAATTGAGTACGGAGTACCACAGGGAACTGTATTGGGTCCAGTACTCTTTACAATTTATCAAACTATCTTACACTTACCATCATCAGGAACAATAATTAGTTTCGCAGATGATACTGTGATCTACTATGAATCGTCTAGTTGGAAAGATCTAAAACATTCGGTAGAACTTGATATAAATAAATTAATTGACTGCTTCAATCAGAAATTACTTACCATCAACTTTTCGAAAACACACTTTTTGCCATTTGCATGTTACGAAAATACTCTACCTACATACAATCTCTTGAGCATCAATAATCATGGTACTGAAATCCGAATACAATCTTCCAAATCTGTAAAATATCTGGGCATTTATTTAGACTGTCATATGAGATGGGATGTTCACATTGGAAAAGTTACAAATACTTTAAGAAGTTTTATGTACAAATTCAGATTGCTAAAGAGTATTTTAGAATTGCCACAATTGAAAATAATGTACCATGCACTGATAGAATCTAGACTTTCGTACGGAATAATTGGATGGGGTGTAGCTGCGACTTGCTACATAAAAAAAATAGATATAATACAAAAAAATTTTAATAAAATTATTTTAGGTAAGCCTCGAGTGTACTCCTCGGATAATCTATTTAAGGAATCTGGTTTTCTAGATATACGGCAACTTTATTTTCTAAAAATGTGTATCGAAACCTATAAAAATAAAAATGAACTCAAATATATAGACCATCAATATAAAACTAGGGCAAATACTAATAATCTCGTTCATGTAGACTACTTTTCAAAAACAATAAGCCAAAGGGGATTTGTACATAACTCTTCTAGACTATTTAATTATCTGCCGGTACATATAAGAGAAACAAAATCCGTAAATATTTTTAAAAATAAAATAAAAAGACACATGTTGCAAATGAATAGGCATGAAGTTCACGCCGTAGTCGATCCTATGCAATTCTTAGTATAAAAAAATTGTGATATTCATTTAAATAAATGTATTTAGTTTTTAATATTTAATTTTTATATATTTATCCTGTAATTTCAATGTTTTTAATCGATTATAATTATTTTTATTATTATTTTATAATTATTCTTTTTTAATATGATTCAATATATCTGTTTTAATAACTATTATTTTCATCATTTTATTGAAATTTTATAAATATAAATGTAATTGAATAGGTATATAAGAAAAAAAAAAGTGTCAATGGCAAATCCACGTGCTGGCTTAGCCTTAGTGGATTTACTAGGTTACTTACACTTATATGTATTTAGAATAAATAATTAATGTAATTCTTGTGTAATATACCTTATATTATTATTATTATTATTATTATTATTATATTATTATTATTATACTCTTCCATACATAAAAATAGACTATAAAATGCCGTTAATAGACATGATGTCATTCAAATGACACATTTGAAGTGTTTTGGGATTAAAAAAAAAGAAAATATACAAGAAGAAAACGAAACAACGACTTCTGGTAGTAGTAAGCTACGCCTACCGGCATAGACTCCAACGGCCTGGACACAGCTAAATTAAAATGAAGTCTCAAATAACATACAATTTGTATGGGTGTCCACATCAATGAGCTTCTACAAAGGCTAACACATTTCAGTACCCTGGTGCCGTCGTATAGGAGAATGTGTAAATATACAGCCGGGCTAGCATCTTATAAGTATAAGATCAGATTTAACACATAAAGCAGCCTCATTTGTACATTTATTTGTTTATAATGCAGAATTTTCATATGAAATATTATCTTTTGTATATACTATACTATCGTCAGCAGATATGATAGAAGTAATACAGACCATGGTGGAATTCTAATTTTATCCTTAGACAAGGACTTTTCTGCTGTATCTAAATACGACTTTCTACAAGCTGAAAATTTCTTCGAATTTTCCATTGTAAACAACAAAAACATTGATTTGTTTATTATTTGTATTTATAGAACACCTAAATCAAATGTTCACCTCTTTCTAGAGAATCTTCTTAATCTACTTGACGCATTGCCTATAAAAAGTAAGAAAATTTTATGCGGCGATTTTAATATTGACTTTGCTAATGTATGTGCTACTCAAAAGTCTTTGATCAATATTTTTGAATCATTCAGTCTCACTATGCACGTAAATTCTCCAACTAGAATCACAGAAACAACATCTACAATTATAGATTACGTAGTCTCTGATTTTAAACCCGTTGATGTAGAGCACCAAGTAATTAGCTCAGGTCTCTCAGACTACGAAGCAGTATTTGCCAAATTTTTGATACCCCGTACAGCTCCAAAAAAAGTCCGTCAGCTAGGTAGAATTTTCTCTAAGCATAATTTCAAAAATTTCTATAATTTATGTCTAACTACTGATTGGAATGGTCTTTCTGAAGATATTGACTCTAAATTTTTAGACTTCTTAAATAAAATAATTATGTGTTTCAATACAGCTTTCCCCCTTCGCCCCGTTAAAACTAAATGTCATAAATCTTGGACAACTAAAGGAATAAGAACATCATCTAAAAATATGAGGTCACTCATGTATATTAAAAAGTACACAGATAATCCCCTAATATTAAACTATATCAACAACTACAGAATATTGTATCGGAAAATCACCAAATCTGCTAAGAAAAACTATTACAAAAATCGCATCGCAAGAGCTAAAAACTCCTCCAAAGAAACCTGGTCTATAATAAATGACTTAAGGAATAAAACCCGTTCTTCAAACAGTGTAAATCCTAGCCCAGATGAACTAAACAATTATTTCGTAAATGTAAGTAAAAATATCAAATCTAACATAGCTCCGAGTCAGGATGCTCTCTCCTTCCTCCTACCTACTAAAAGGATCACTGAAAGTTTCTTCCTAAGACCAGTAGACAAGCATGAACTAGTGCAAACCATAAACAACATCCAAAATAAATTTTCCTGTGGAATTGATGGCCTGTCCACCAAAATATTTCTAAATATACCGGATGTAGTAATCAACATTTTAACTTCACTGATTAATGAATCCTTTGAAATTGGTCTCTTTCCTAACTGTCTAAAAACAGCTATAATAATCCCACTTCATAAAGGTGGCGACAAAACCAAAACCTGTAACTATAGACCTATCGCGTTATTGCCTACCTTATCGAAGATAGTAGAACGTCTAATGAAAAACCGTCTTTTGCCCTTTCTTTTCAAGCATAACATCCTCACAGCTCATCAGTATGGCTTTCTACCTAAAAAATGCACTAGCGACGCAATGTTTTCCGTTCTTAATGAAATATACACATTACTTAATGATAAACTTTTCACCGCTTCAGTATTTTGTGACTTCGCAAAGGCCTTCGATTGTGTAAATCATGATATTTTAATTAATAAGTTACAAATTTATGGCATACGGGGTTCTCCTTTACAATGGTTTAAAACTTACCTAGAAAATAGAAATCAACAGGTGCGGGCGAATGGTGAGGATTCTACAAATCTAGCAATAAGCAGTGGAGTACCTCAAGGATCAGTATTAGGTCCAATTTTGTTTTTATTATTCATCAACGACATCACAGACTTAAGAATAAGTGGTAGAATTACTTTATTTGCTGATGACACCAGTGTAACCTGGAATAATTCTAACATGCAGACATTACAATCTATCATAAGTGAAGATCTAGTGACTATTAAGTCCTGGTCTGATTCGAATGGACTTTGTTTCAACACCAGTAAAACTGTAGCATTGTCTTACAGAGGTACTTTACAACCTATAACTTTAAACAATAATCTGATCCAAACGGTGACTTCAATCAAATTTTTAAGTCTTTATATAGACGATTCTCTAAAATGGTCTGCTCATATAGATACCTTAGCAAAAAAATTATCCTCCGCATGTTTTGCCATTAAATCGGTTTCTAAAGAGCTGACTCCTTCTACTGCATTAATAACCTACTTTTCCTTATTCGAATCTCACCTTCGCTATGGTTTACCTTTCTGGGGTTCTTGTAGCTTATACCTTTTCGAATCTATTTTTAAACTGCAAAAGAGAGCAATCCGCTATGTATTTGGTTTAAGTAGTAGGACACATTGCGAAAATTACTTCAAAAATTTCAAAATTCTAACCCTTCCTGCTCTATTTATTTTCGAATCCGTCTGCTTAGTTCGCAAGCACATTCAAAATTTATCCGAAAGACCGACTCGTAGATATCCTACAAGAAATTTAGAGACTGATGTTTATTTAACAATGCCCACTTCTGACCTATTAAAACATTCCATTACCTACAATGCCAAAAAATTGTATAATAACCTTCCGATGCAATTAAAATCTATAAATACATACGATAAGTTCCGAAGACTGGCTAAAGCTTTTCTTCTAGAAAGACCATATTACACAGTAGCAGAATTTTATAACGTACCTTAGACATTTGAGTTCCACATTCAATGGCATTAATTAAATAATTAAATATTAAAGTTTAAATTTAAATTTAAAATTAAAAATTAAATTAGAATAATTATAATGACGGATATTGCATATCCATTGCAATTGTTATTCCTATTTTGTCTGTTTGTTTCTGTTTGTTTTTTCTGCTGTTTAGTTATTTTTATAATATGTTTAGTATTTAAGTTACACGCTTTGTCTATAAAATTTTTATAAATTTTTTTACGACAATAAAGCATATCTCTCTCTCTCTCTCTCTAATTAACAGCGATGCCAAGCATTTTCCTATTCTTTCAGAAAAAATATCTCAAAATCCATTAGAACCCTATGACAGCAAATATCATGTAGAAATAGTTTCTACCCTGAAGAATAACTTCAAAAATCGTTTTAAGGATTTCAACGAAATGGCTTTAGTAGCACAGTTTGTTGTTTCACCCTTTATGGAAATTGATATCCAACAGTTTGCAACTTGTGTTATGCAGAACTTTGGCGAAGACATCGCTGCAACAGAAATGGAAGTAATTGAGTTTCAAAATGATTTAGCCTTAAAATCGTTAGTCTCAAGTGGCCTATTGTAAGTAAAGACAAATATTCAGTTCTATGCCGTGTTGCCTTGAAAGTGAAAGCATTATTCAGTTCAACCTATTTGTGTGAATCTTCTTTTTTCCAATATGAAGTTTATTAAGAACAAATATCGCAATCGACTTACAGATGAACATTTGGATAATTGTATTCGAATGGCTGTATCAAATTATACTGTAAACATTAAAAAAATTATCGATGAGTCTGAGTGTCAGCCTTCTCATTGAACGTGCTTTTTTATTTTTCAATGTTTATGATAGTGCGTACTTTTTTGTTGTTATTATTAACTATTTTTAAATCTTACGTGACATGCCGTTGTGGCTGGATAAAAGTTTGTGTTTATTTTTCAAACACCTTCGTTTGGTAGGTAGGAATGTAGCTATGAACAAGTACGTACTAGTAATATTAGTTATTTTGTTATTAGTTTATTATTAGTACCTATGTATTACCAGTTAAATAGTAAAATAAATACATATAATGATAAATTAACTGTGGATTATTTCATTTACGTTGCGTTACGTGGCTTCCGTGTGGGTAGCTCGCTGTTTATTCCAAAATTAACAAAGTAACTCAGCACATTGAGAGGTTGGCGACCACTGGTATACATCATACCATATTTCAGGTAAAAGAGTATTTTTTAATTTTTGGTAATTTATAAATTCATTATGCTCTATTCTATTATCTTTATTTCTATTAATGTTAAGTGTATCATGAGATATTAAAAATGCAAATGACTTAAATAAAGCTGTTGGTAATATATGATTTTTTACGAAAAAATGGTCGATACATGTACGATACATAATTCTGTGAATTTATAGTATTTTTATATGCTTCTACATCTATGTTATTTTCATCCAATAAATTAATATTAATGTCACCACTTAAGATTTGTAAATGTTTGTTATTATTGTTATTTTGCAAGTATTCATTCAGATGATTAACAAAGAATTTTGGGCAAGTACTAGGTCATCTGTATAATGCTGTTAATTCACGTTGTATCTTCGTAGAAAAATCTAATAATACTTCAATTTCTTTTGTATCTCCTATAATAATTATCTTATTATTAAAGGATAAATGTTTTTAAATAAATCAAAATACCGTCATTATTGTTTATATCATTAAATAAATTAAATACCATTAAAAGAATTATATAAAAATTGGTATTTGAAATAGCAATGTTAGTAATGATGTCTAAATATCAATATGTATATTATAATAAATAGTTTTATTATTAATAATATAATGAAAGCCTTAAAAAGATTAGTGTAAAAGGTAATTTATTCACCTTCAAAATTAAATAAATTTTTTTCCATTTTTCATCCAAATACGTCAATATCCCGTGCATTCTAAAATACACCTAGAACGTCAATACTATCATTTTTAGCAAATTTAACACTTATACATGCTTACATTTAAACTCAAACTCCCTAACCCTCCCTTGCAACATATTGAAAGCAAGCCATTGGCTACAACCCTTCATAAAACCACCCCAATATCGCTGTTCCAACCAATAGGAGAATTCAAACGTTTTCACCCCTCTGGATAAAGGATTTATAGACACAAAAGTATCTTTTTGAATTATTAGAAATGATATTGTTTCTGTTTAGTAGTTGTTTTGGCGTATAAGTGAATAGTTACAAACATATTGAAGTTGTCCTTTAAGGATTTAAATAATTGTAAATTTGTATAAAGTAATTTTTTTGTGGTTGTAATGAAAATGTCATTTCCTAACGACCGAGGGCCGTGGGACTCTAGCAGCGTAAGTTTTTTTAATTAATACAATTTTAACTATATTCTATAGTAGTTGTACTTAACTTTTTGTGTAAATAAAGCACAATGGGTGGCAATAGGGATCCGCTTTAAATATTTAAAGGTTCTTATGTTGTTTTAATAAGCTTTGGAACGATTTGTTACAAAAAAGGACTGTAGATCATTTCTAATAATAGTAATAGTGTTTGGTGCTGCATAAAACAGCTTCGAAGGCTATAGAGTTGCGATTAAATATAATATTGAACGCTTTATGGTAAACTATTTTATTTGAATACTAGGTAATTTTTTACAGTTATTCACCCCCTCAATAAAAACCCTCTAGTGAAAGTGAAACTTATCCCTAAAATCTTAAATGGAAAGAGGGGTCAAATAATAGCTTATTTTGAAGGTATTGTTACATAGATTATGACGCCCGGGTATTAAAACGCTACTGTCTTTCTAGCCATGATCTTTTAAAGATTTGTATTTTCTGTAAAAGCTTACCAGTTACTCGAGTAAATGCTGACCTTGGGCCTCCATGCAATAATAGAGGTTTTATCCAAAACGCTCTCGGACGTTTTGAAGCATCTATGGGGTGATCTGATGTTTTTAAGTTGCCTCATTTAAAATCTAACGGGCCTAGATCCGGAGACCGTGAATGCCACTCAATACTTTCTCTTTTTCCGATCCATTGACTTGGAAATGTTTGATTCAAATACTGACGAACAGTGGAATATTAAGTTGTTTGCTATGTACTGATGTACTGATCGTCATTCTCAATCAATTCTAGTAATGCTGAATAAATTGCATTTTCTAATAATTCCAGATACATTTCTGCTGTTAAACTCCAGGTAAAAATCTGATGTGTCCAACACATGACTTTCCTATCTAGTTATTACAGGCATTTTCCGGTTATTTTGTACAACCTATTGCAGCATCTCTATAAATGTTTAGCGGATAAACTAAATATATACATTTTACACATACATCTACCTCGAAACATTTTTTTATAGATATTCATTGAAAACGAAAATACAGAAAAATTTAAATTTAGCACTTTTCCATTACGGTCCATTTTTAGAAAAATCATGTATAAACAAAAATTATAGAAATCGATATCGCAAACAACTTTTAGTTCAACAATTTTCATAAAAATCAGAATTTTGCACATTTTGTCAAATTTCTCGAATACGGACCATTTCAGAAAATTTTGACATAAAGCAAAAATTATAGATAAAAATATTAGAAGTAACTTTTATTTGAACAATTTTCTTCTCCAAACATAAATAACAGATATATTCCATAAAATATAAAAACGGCCTCCCATAAAGTACCCCCCCAGATGTTCCGACTTTGTCCAAAATCTAATCATTTCACGTCAGGCCGAAATAAACCTTAAGTTTAAAATTTAATGTTTTTTCCTTTATCCGTTTTTGAGTTTTCTTCAAATTTCGAAATTTACACATTTTCTCAAATATCTCGAATACGGTCCATTTTAGAGAAATTACGTATAGGACAAAAATTATAGAGAATTATATTACAAACAACTTTTATTTGAACAATTTTTAAAAAAATATATTTTTTTTACATTTTGTCAAATTTCTCGAATACGGACCATTTTAAGAAAATTTTGCATGAAACAAAAATTATAGATAATTATATTAGAAGTAACTTTTATTTGAAGAATTTTCTTCTCCAAACGTAAATAACAGATATATTCCATAAAATATAAAAATGACCACCTATAAAGTACCCCCCCAGATGTTCCGACTCTGCCCAAAATCTAATCAGCTCATTGGACGCTAAAACAAAGCTTAAGTTTAAAATTTGGTGTTTTTCTGTGTATCGGTTCATGAGTTATGCGTTATACAGACACACACACACACACACAGACATCATCGCGAAAATAGTCAAAACGGATTCAGGGGACCTCAAAACGTAAAAATCCGTCGAAAACTCGAGGTCGAAAAAAATCATGATTCCTATACTTTCCTTATATCTGTATACAGATAGGAAAGTAAAAAAGGGGTTAATTATACGGCTACCAAAAATGCCAGCCCAAACCAGTTTTTCCGGATGTTGCATATGCACTTCATAGAATATTCTGGGATTTAAATCGGATCAATAAAGACAGTTGTGACGATTTACCGTACCATTTAGAAAAAAAGTGCATTCTTCTGAAAAACACACGTTGAAAAGAAATTGCTGATCATGTATTGCCCGTTCAGTCATAATTTTACAAAATTGTAATCGCCTATCAAAATCGTCTTTTACCAAATGTTGTTTGTAGGGAGGAAACTTGTGTTTTTTCAATATCTTCTGAATGCTACTTCTCATTATACCAGATGTTATGGCCAACTGTCTTGTACTCAATGTGAGTTTTTGAACAACATACCCTTAAATCGCCACCTCAGTAGCTTCATTTACTACAGCATTTTCCATTTCTACTTTACTTTACGGCCACCAAACATAGATAGTAGCGATGTAAAACTTGGAGGTTATTATTTAGGTAAAAATACCTTCACCATCTTTCCATTAAAGATTTCACTGGTGAGTCTCACCTCCGATAGAGGGTTTTTGCTTAGGGGGTGAAACTGGCAGAAAAATGCTTCCCCCTTTAATCAAAAATTCACAGGTCCGAACGTTTTTTGGTAGATGACCTGGTTTCTCGCCAGTATTACTATACTCTGTTTTTAAACTAAGAGGAGCGATTTGAATTTAAGTTGGCAATTCTGTAGCCTTCTGATTGGTCAGATTACAGCATAGAAATAGTATAGAAAGCCGATTCCATATATCAAAAATGAAACCATAAGGAGAAAATAGTGTGTCGGAGCTCATGCGTATAACGGTGCTGGCGCGAACAGGACCGGTGCAAGTTTTTTATTGATCGAACAAATAGTTCGCACGATATTTCAATCATACATTTTTAGAGATGATTCTATACAAAAAACGATTAAAAAAATTTCAAGTTAAGGTAAATATGGTTCTGACAGTCCTTATTAAGAAAGATATATGGCATAAAATGTGAATTAGTTAATTTTCGGCAGTCATTAGTACAGTAGTCATGAGATTTTGCTTGTGATTTTAAAAATACTTTCCAGAAAAACCACGTGCTCCGGTTTTGACTACGTTTATTATTAAACAGCGAAATTATATACAAAAACTTTAATCCACAATCTAAATTAGGTACTATCACAAGAAAATCACTGTTACAATAATTAATTACTTAACCAAAAACTAAAATACTTTTTAGGTACCTACGTAACCAGAAAGGAGCTGGACCATTTATCCTAATATTGATTTTCTCTCTCCCTACGGTAAAACTTAAAACAATAACAAATTGCCTATCTACTAGGGTCGGTAACTAAACGTATATACATAATGGGCGGATTTTGTTTATACTTAACATTACACTCGCGCATTTAAATATAACTATGCCTATAAATATTTACAAACAAAGATACTTTTCCAAACAGGCAATCATTAGTACTGTAGTCACGAGATTTTGCTTGTGATTTGACATCTTATTTGATAATATCATTTGCTACAACTAAATTTAATCTGGGGAGTGCAAAATAGGGCCCAGGAATATTATGTTCGATATTTTTTTACATTTTGTCAGCCGAGACTATGAGTCGTTAGACAGAAAACCTTTCATGTTATCATTTTCAATATAAATTAAAAAATTAAAAAATTAAAAAATACTACTACATTTACTTGGTACATATTTTATTTTAATTTTGAACCCTTTTAAAAGGGTCTTTCGGTTCCATAATAAAAATTAGTTGCTGCTTACTAGAAACATTCTATATAGCCTAAACCAATTTATAGTTTGTTTTCGATCAATTTAATACAAAGATTTAAAGTTTTTAGTCGATGATAACATTCCACACCAGCACATTGCAAACCTATTTTATAAATAATAGGAATAAACTTGTAAATCATTAATTTGGTAGTTATCTCACTCATATGATTTTTTTGTTTTTATGAATATTTCGATGTCTAAATATATTTTGGCCTTACAATACGAAGCGTTTTGTATCTACCACTTTTTTAATGAACGATGAATGTTGACAGGCGTGTACCTTTTTCGGAACAAGAGGCGTTTTAACGAAGGAAATGATTTTCGAACTATCTAGTTAGTTTTCGGAAAAATAGAAAACGTTTGAAGAAAGTTGTCAATAACAGTTTGTCGTTCATGTGTTTCATTTTGATCAGCTTTCATACTAAATTGCGTAGAATATTTTTCCGATTCAAAATCGAGATTCTCGAT
This sequence comes from Psylliodes chrysocephalus, assembly GCA_927349885.1. Lineage (NCBI taxonomy): Eukaryota > Metazoa > Arthropoda > Insecta > Coleoptera > Chrysomelidae > Psylliodes > Psylliodes chrysocephalus. Next base: position 2,211,665 of record OV651834.1, read on the forward strand.
ATTTCCACAGTTTATTTATAATACCTTCTAAACTGGATTTATCTATCATTTTATATACTTTATAATATATGTTCATGCCCTACTTTTCACTTTATTAACAAGTTTTTTTTAACATACTTCAAAATGGTAGGATATTCTCAATTCGTTGAAATATTTTTTTATGTATGTTGAGCGATAATTCTTTACCACGTTGCCCGATTTCTAGGATTCTTTTTGTTAGAAAAGGAAACAGTTTTATATACATTAAGTCAAGCTCTGAAGATGGGATCCATAAGAAAATCATTAACATCTTTATTTTTAAAGTAGGTTTTTTTTTAAATTTCTTTAAACCTTACTGGTTCGAACGCCGTAAGGAATAAAGAAATGTAAATAATTGTTGTGCCAGCCAAAAAACGAAGAGGAAGTACCGATTAAAATATCGAGAGACAGAAGAGTTCCTAAGATTGTTGAGATCGGGTTTATGTTTTAAAATGCCTTAAAACCGATATCGATAATGTCTCCCCGTCGCTGGGCAGCCTGTATATAAATATACAGATCTCTATTTACATAATTATAATTCTTAGGTAGGTTTAGATTTGCAGACATAAATCTTGTAATAAATATAACAGCTGCCTAATACATTGATTACATTTTCATTAGCCAATGTAAAAATGTCTTTTATTGTACCTAGGATTTGACTAAACACTACACAAAACTAAAAATAAAATGCCACTTTCATCGTGTAATTAATGCCGCGTTTGAGAATCCACATCGGATGCATTTTTTACATCTCGAGCGTTTTTTATCCACATCGGACACATCTGTCCCATTACATTTACGTATACTGAATCACGTGATCAAAGATTTACTACTTACTACATCTCAGATGCATCCGATGTGGATTCTCAAACGCGGCATAAATAATAAACTACAAACGGTCCTGTAAGGGCAGCGTCATATAGCCTTGAAACACCGGATTTTACTGCTATTGCCAGGTCAATATTGAATTTGTAGGTGAATCGCTTATTGAACATTAAAAATACGGTATTAATGACATTAATACGGTATTTGTATATATTTTTGGGAATGTAATTACACATAAATATTATTAGTTGATTATTTAAATGTTTATAAGTTATTTTGTGGCGATATTTCGTAGATATAAACTGTTTAAATCATATAATTTAAAAATTAATTAATTTAAAATTCTTTTCTGTTAGGTATGTTTAATATATTTGGCAACACTACAGGGACAAGTCATGCTTATTGCGCAAGCTTCTAGACACACTATTTTGCGATGTCAGGCGCAGAGACGCGTTTTTATGCACAGTAGGTTTCAATTTCTGCTTAAATGTTATGTTTATATTGGTCTTCTATATTATTTCTATGGATTACAGTCAGTTTCACACATTACTTTTTAGCATGAACATCAGCTAATAATTGATATTGTTGGCAGTTCTGACATTTTATAATTTGATATCTCATCCATTACGTTTTTTACTTTATTTCGTAAATAATAGTTCTTCAGTAAGCAATTGTATTGACAATCTACAATTAGGGATTCTTCTACACTGAGTACTATTAAAGGTAGCAATTCCTGAAAAGCCTTACAAGAAAGGGAAGACACCTTATTATTTTACATGCTGATTCTGAAGGTTTTGTAGAAAATGAATTATTGGTTTTTTAAAGTAAAAAGATGGGAGATTGCCATGAAGAGATGAATTTTAGAAAAAAATAATTTTATTACTGATTTTTTAAAACTAAAAATTGAAAATTGATGAATTTCTAATCAAAATGATTAAAATGTTAACTAAATATTCAAGCAAATTTTATTTATTAGAATAAAATAAAACTATTTACAAAATTGTTATAACATTTAAAACACCATCTACTGCTTTAGGGATAATCTTAATTTGGCACAATGAGTTAACATTACTTTCACAAAAAATATTTTAAAAATACTTAAAATTAATACATAAGTATGTATGAATAGTTCACTTTAAAAAATATATGTTGACATGTAGTGTTATGAAAATGTTGGTTCCAGTTCTCAAAACAAATTCTGACTCATAAGCCTGTAAACACTAAATAAGCCATAATATCCACATTATTCATAGAAGAGATACCAGTTACTGTGTGATCCACTTGTCATTCACTGATTAACTTTTACTTTTTATACCTATAACAAATATATCCTTAAAAATCTGATGTGTCCAACACATGACTTTCCTATCTAGTTATTACAGGCTTTTTCCGGTTATTTTGTACAACCTATTGCAGCATCTCTATAAATGTTTAGAGGATAAACTAAATATATACATTGTCCACATACATCTACCGCGAAACATTTAAATTTGGCACTTTTCCTACAATTTTTCCATTACGGTCCATTTTAAAAAAATCATGTATAAACAAATATTATAGAGATCGATATCGCAAACAACTTTTATTTCAACAATTTTCATAAAAATCAGAATTTTGCACATTTTGTCAAATTTTTCGAATACGGACCATTTCAGGAAATTTTTACATAAAGCAAAAATTATAGATAATAATATTAGAAGTAACTTTTATTAGAACAATTTTTTTCTTCAAACATAAATAACAGATATATTCCATAAAATATATAAACGGCCTCCCATAAAGTACCCCCCCAGATGTTCCGACTTTGTCCAAAATCTAATCATTTCACGTCAGGCCGAAATAAAACTTAAGTTTAAAATTTAATGTTTTTTTCTTTATCCATTTTTGAGTTTTCTTCAAATTTCGAAATTTACACATTTTCTCAAATATCTCGAATACGGTCCATTTTAGAGAAATTATCTATAGGATAAAAATTATAGATAATTATATTACAAACAACTTTTGTTTGAACAATTTTTATAAAAAAAAATATTTTTTTACATTTTGTCAAATTTCTCGAATACGGACCATTTTAGGAAAATTTTGTATATAACAAAAATTATAGATAATAAAATAAGACGTAACTTTCATTTGAAGAATTTTCTTCCCCAAACGTAAATAACAGATATATTCCATAAAATATAAAAATGACCACCTATAAAGTACCCCCCCAGATGTTCCGACTCTGCCCAAAATCTAATCAGCTCATTAGACGTTGGAACAAAGCTTAAGTTTGAAATTTGGTGTTTTTCCGTGTATCGGTTCATGAGTTATGCGTTATACAGACACACACACACACACACACACACACACACACACACACAGACACACACACACACACACACACACACACACACACACACACACACACACACACACACACACAGACACACACACACACAGACATCATCGCGAAAATAGTCAAAACGGATTCAGGGGACCTCAAAACGTAAAAATCCGTCAAAAACTCGAGGTCGAAAAAAATCATGATTCCTATACTTTCCTTATATCTGTATACAGATAGGAAAGTAAAAATGTAAACAGACCTTTATATTTTATACTAACCTGGCTACATCTGGATATTCCATTAACAATTTTCTTAAATATTTAATATCCATTTTAAAAAGATCATAGTTATTCTCAAAAAGTCGATTTCAAAAGCAAGAAAAAAGTATTTCTGACATCAATCAACAACCATATTCATGGTATAAAAAATAAAAGGTAGGATATCAACAGTGTCAAAAATAGGACGGCCACGCGCATAACGTCACGCGTAGAGTTTATATAGGCGCGAATTTAAAAATACTGACGAAGTGTGAGGAAAATATATGCTACTTACAGAAATTTCATGAATATTAAAGATAATATTTTAGAAATTACATGAAATATCTATGGATATTATTATAGTATAGTTAAGGAAAGAACTATGAAGGAACATAAATGCAAATACATACATAAAAGAAGTATTTATTTGAACAATTTTTTCCTTTTTCTTTTTTAATGATTCATTATGGTTATACAAATTCGACTTCTAAAGAATAGTTTTTATAACTAGGATAATGAAAAGGGTATCTTCGCAACTTGAAACTGGGGATCCTGGTAACAATTTCGCATCTGGATATGCCGGGAATTTTTATCTGATTACTCATTTACCTTCATTAAATTACCCAATTGAATAAAAATAAGTTTTAAAAAATATGTTTTTTCATATAATATAATGCAGACGTTCATATAATATAATGCAAAGCATAAAAAAATGTACGAAATACAAATAACAGCTACATAACATATTGTGGGTGCATGTACAAAATTAAAATAAAATGTCTGCTATTTTCCTGGACGAAGTTGCTGACAGTTTTTTTAATTCATTCATCAAGTACAAGTCGAAATTTTCTTTTTTTTACGACATTTACAATTTCACTTATGCTTATATTTTTATCCTTCAAAGGGTAGAGTCTCCAGTTTAGAAGTCCCAAGTTGCGATTGAACTAATCTGAAGTTCTGATTAGAGGTTCCTCTTATAATTGGAAGGTTGAAAGTGCTTGGAATACATATGAAAATTTATTTGCAGGATTACAAGCCACTGCAAGGGCTGCTCCATGTCAAATTTTCTTGGGAAGGAGGGTAGAATTGCCTATTTAGTATATTTTTTTTAATAAAAGGCTCATGGATTTTAAGAATTTTAATCTAGGGAACGGCATGCTCCCCTGAGCCTCCGCTGGAGCCGCCCTTGGGCCACTCCTCACTTCTGACTGAGCTCTTACTGTCCAAGAAAGCGAAAAACCATAATATCTTTCTTGAATCCTTTGCTTTAATTGTTACTGTTACATCCCTACCGCAATTTTTCAAAGTTTTTTACTAAAACCACTCAGAGAGAAGAAAGTTTACAACATAATATAATACAAATATCTGTTTAATACCTTATAAATCACTATAAACGACTCCCAAACTACTGCAACATGTGTCTGTCTTATGATATTTATTTCGCGCCAACTCTACTAACTCTACGCATGACGTCAGCGCCGCCATGACACCATGCGCGATATCCCCCCCGACTTTAATTTGACAGTGACATTTCGTTTTAGACACACATTTCAGATCACAATGTGAAATTTGCGACCGTTGTCTGGGACCAATTAAAAAATTACTTCTATGATATTTATTCGTTTCTTAACCGCTCATTAGCCATTCACCGACTAAGGCCGATAAAGATAATTATTTCATAAATTTTGAACACGACTATATTTCGAAACTCGCTCTTAGTAGCAAATCTAGTTACTTTTCCCTGTGTAAATGCGTCTTTTCAATTCGCTCCTCCTAGTATAGAGAGCTGTTTCTGACTCCAAATGAACGTTTTCTTCTAACTGTGCTTGATCGGGAGCAACTTTCAATGTTCTCTCTTCTCCTTTAAAGCATTTGCTCAATAACATATGTTCAGATCTCTTGTCTTGATAATTGATCATTATTAGTCGTTCTTTTTTGACGTCATAGGGTTTTATACACCAATAATAATAAACAATTAAGAGGAAAATTTACATTACAAACTGAAAGACCTGCGGGGCAACGGTAGTTTAGTAGGTATAAAAATTACAACTTTAGGGTGGAGCCTAAATACTACAAAATTACTTCCGAGACTAAACAAAACCCGCATTCATTCATAATTTTAACAATTGCCTGTAGATACGAGGAATACGTATTCCAAACTCTAACGCGCGAAATTAAGACAAAGGAACCGAAAAATCCTAACACGGAGTGAGTCAGAGTTACCTAAATTAGGGGAACCAGAATCGTATTTGCTTTTCTCGGTGCATTGCGAGATATTGTTACAACGCAGTTCGATTTATTAGAGGGTTTTACATTATTTTTATATTTTATTTTAGTGAATAGGTTTAGTTAGATTAAATTACATTTAAGAGTATAGAGGTGTGAAATATAAATACAAATAACGAAAAAATAGACGATTGGCTCGAATAAGGTAATATCAATTAATACAGGGTATTTATTTATTGAGTGCCGATACTTAAGGGTGTGAATCCTTTGGGTGTTAAAGTTTTAAGAAAAAAAAATAATTATTTTATCATAAGTTTCTTATCACTCTAGATATTTTTATAAAATTTTTCCCAAAAAAAGTGTTTCCACTCATGGTGGGTTCCTACCAAATTTCAACAAAATATCAAAAGCAGTTTCAATATACTGGTTTTCATTTTCTTACCCGAAAAGGGTGCTTCGTACGAAAGTACGTCATAAACCAAATTTGCTCCAAAATATATAAGAATTTTAAAGATAATTTTGGTTTTTAGAAAAAGCAGTGGCGCACCATATTTTTTTTCAAAAGTATTCAGTTCAAACCCGGCACGGACGTCACTGGTAAAAATTTAAAAGACTTTTACGACAAAAGGCGAGATTGAAATTGAAAGTTTAGTCTGTTGATACATAATATACTATATTTATATATCTAATTTTTATTATTACACTGAATGTGACATGGCTTTTTTTGCCTTTTTTGGATCAACAAAATATTATTTTAATGATTTAAAATAAACTGCCAGTATTAATAATAATTATTATCTGTACTTAAACATATGCAAAAAGAAATCATAAAACGACGCATAAAGAAAGCACCAAATTATTAAACTTTTAATTTCCGTAAGATGTGTTGAAAGAAATTTTAAAAAACCGACTTTAAAATCGTGCAGATGCCATCACCACATCTAAACCAAATTTATATGGGACCATCCCGGAAGTACCCCCTTTCCAGCAAAAAAGAATAATTTAAATCGGACATTGTGTTAAAGAATTATCGCTGAACATACATAAAAAAAATATACAGACGAATTGAGAACCTCCTCCTTTTTGAAGTAGGTTAAAAAGAATATAATAATCTATATTATTTGTAATAACTAAAAAACTACTATGTGGAGTTATATACATCTTCTTAAATTAATCTTATATGTAAAAATGTGGGTTCGGTTCCTAGAAGAGTACCTAGTTCACTGTGCAGCCAAATTTATATTTATGGTATAGAATTTTTTGAATAAATAAAGTTTTAGTTTTAATTAAACACTAAGTTTTATCAGGAATAACATTTTCTGAAAAAAGTAACATAAAAAGCAGACTTTTTGCGAGCCACTATATATATTTTAGAGGACAATCCATATTATTTTAGAAAAATAAATTAAAGTTTTATATAATCACATAAATGTGATTTATCTTTTAGAATATTGTATATGTTTGTCAAAGTTTACTAATTTAAAAAAAAAGAAATATTCTTCAAAAATTTTCTTAAATTTTTTAACACGGTACAAAATACCTTAATCCGTTTAAAGTCATCGAAATATGTAAAGAATTTTAACTCGTTTAAAAAGCGTTCTTTCTCTTTCCATTTCCTATAAAAACTAATAGACCTTTTTCAAATCGGTATTCGGTGACTTTTCTTCTGTTTTATTGCCTTGAAAATGATATGATTTACATAAAAAACAAAAACTGACTTATTATTTTTGTGAAATAAAAATATGTTGTTATTTTCACAATTTTTGACTACTTTTCGTTTCTAAAAAGTACGATGTTCTTCTCTAGATAATTGGCTTTTTATTTTTTTTAAATATTCTTTAGTATTTTCATAATTTGGGAAACAGTATAGCATTGAAATTGTGAGTACGCTTTTAATTAATTGTCTGTTTTTTTATCTCACAATGTGTCGATAAGAAGTTATATAGAAAAAGTTAGTATTCAATATCATCCAGACAAAAAACAAAAACATGTTTAAATGAATATATTAAATAAATTAGGAGTATTCTTTAACAGAGATATATTTATTTGTATTATGGAAATAATGTTTATGTCAACAAACTTATGTACGATATTTGTATCAATTTGTAAAAATAACTCTTGTATAATGATAATATTAAATTTAAAGGTTTTAAATAAGGACTTGCAGATATCACAATTCAAAATTCTTTTTATTGGCCATAATACTTTTTTTGGAATGAAAGCATTAGTTTCTGTTTTTCAGTTAAGCTCCATAAATTTATATTTTAATCTGAACGCTACTTAAGCGCAGTAAAGTTGCAACAACTAAACAATATAGTGAACTTTTCGAAAATTTCTAAGTTAAAATTAAAATCAATTTATATTTAAAATTAAATAAGTTAACTAACATTTTTGACCGTTATGAAGTTAATAAAGTTATAAATAACGTCGTTACAAAGATTTATGTTTGAATTTTAAATTTCTATTGATGATAGTTACTCATCTACGTATTACAATAACAATTCCTACATGACTTGGCTTTGACACAAAACCCTGTATAGTAAAACTTCTAATCCGAATAAAAATCTTGAAACTATTATTTGGGGACTTAAAAGCGTGGTTCACTAGTTGGTGTAGCCTTTTAAAACATTTGGTGTAATAATAATTATATACCTATCATCAATTACCACTGCCACTGGTAAAATCCTAAATTTAAAATAGTGTAATATAATAATAAGAAGACATTAATCATTTCTTAAATGGATCGCCTACTACTATGTTTTAGAAATAAATAAAATTTAATTCTTAAATTAATAAAAATATTTAAAATAATTTAAGATTCCTTGCGTTATGTTAATAAACATTAAACAAAATTTCTCACGAATTATTTAATATTCTGTCTCGTACTTCCATGTCTCTATTGCCTCGCTGTCAACAAGTTCCGGCAAGACATATTGCATATAAAAAATTTTAATTTTATTTTGTATCTTTTTTTCTCAAAAGCTGTCAATATGAGATATTTTCTCCACTTCTATTCCTCCAGAAGTCCAAAAGCACAAAATGCAAAAATCCATTTGTGTTATGTGCAGCTAGCCCTGAATTTGAAAATACCAATAGTGGTTTTCCTTAATGGAATTGTTCTTTTTCCAAAAAGTTATTTCTCTACTGCATATTTCTTCTGCTACAGTCCGCACTTCAGCTCCATATGGACATTTTAACTCTATCATAGAGTTTTGTTTTTTTTTTAATTCCATCCAGACTGGCAGCAACATAATCAAATTCGAATTCAATAAAATGTCCACATCTAAAAACTTTTACTTGCAAATAAATTTCCAAATCTTATTTTGTTTTGAATTTATGGTCCATGCCATATCGGGTGGCTTTCGTTTCTTTTCTTAGATTTTTTCAAAAGAGACTGATTCATATTTTGAAAGTAAATCCAGAGAGGTATGGGTTAAGCCTTTACCTGTACTTACATAAAATTTCTTTTAGTAAAATTAAAAAATAATCCGTAAAATTGGTGTACTATGAAACCCTTGCATATAATATATATGCCAATCTTAGTATTACAGAAATAAATTACGTAAAAAATAAGGTGTACAAATACGTAAAATTTATTCATCCCTCGTAAAACATCAGTAAAATATATTATAAATTGTTTTCATTCACAAATATTAATTTCTTAAAAATCTAACAGAGGCGCCACTTTCCAGACGAAAAATCTTGCAATGTAAGGGTTTCGTAGTACCCCCACTTTTAAAGTTTATTTTTGACTATTTTTAAAATAAAAAAATATGTGTGTGTAGGTAAAGGTTAAATCTATGCTCCTCTGGAACCACTTTTTCAAAATTCAATTTAGTTTTTTCTAAAAAAAATTGAGAAAATGGGTAAAACAAGTCGAGTTTTGTATTTTTTTTTAGAAAAAACTGTTTCAAATTTTAAAAAAGTGTTTCCAGAGGAGCATAGATTTATCCTTTACCTACACGTACATATTTTTTTCTTTCAGAATAAGTCAAAAATAAACTTTAAAAGTGGAGTACTACGAAACCCTTGCATGCTCCGCTCTACAGCCAAGTAAATACTCCTCTTAAGTCCAAGTTCAACGCGCTGTCTACGACAAGTCACAGCGACTTTTTTATCACAAAAAATACAGTTCCGAACGATAATATTTTGTTGCGCTGCCACTTTAGAAAATGCGTTTTTCCGATCATTTTTTAGCTCAAAAAGTGCATCGTTGCCGGTCTAGAGCGGAAAATTGATATAACTGCTCGGAAAAGTGATATAACTGCTCGGAAAAGTGATATAACTGCGCACCCAGAGCCCCGAGGATTCGGCGCCTATGCCTAGTTCCCTTCCAATTCGTCTAGTGCTTAATTTTGGATCTTCTTCAACACGTTCTAAAATGTCTTCTTCAACTTCAGGAATCCTTACAAAACGTTCTCTTCCATTTTCATTCAGTGTTGTCAGTACTCCAGTCGTATATAAGTATTTGGTCGAAATAAAGTCTGTAGCTTCGGGAGCGGATCAGTTAAATATTCACATGCTACTTCTTTGCTGTCCTGAAATTTTACCTATAATTACACATATCATAAATGTTTGCCTCACCGATTGCATCTTTCCGGAATCTTGGAAGCTATCAAAAGTCTTTCCCTTGCCCAAGAAAAAGAACGTTACTAGTGTGAACGATTTGCGTCCCATCTCTATCCTACCAGTGTTATCCAAAGTGATTGAAAAAATCATGAAATTTCAATTAAATATTCATTTAAAAAATAATCAAATACTTCCACTGCGACAGTCAGGTTTTCGTTCTGGCTATAGTTGTGCTACAGCTTTACTGGATGTCACTGATTATCTCTTCAGGGATATTGATGTCAAAAAAACGGCAGCACTTGTTATGCTAGATTATTCCAAAGCATTTGATACTATTAATCATAAAATTTTACTCTCAATATTACATTTTATTGGTTGCTCTAATGACGTTATCAGACTTTTTAATAGCTACCTGTATAACAGGAAACAATTTGTGGTTACTGATGCAGGTTCATCAAATACTAAGCAGATTTCCTGTGGAGTTCCTCAGGGATCAATGGTAAGCCATTTTTTTATGCTGACGATACTCAAGTTAAATTTTCTTTTAATCATAATGATTCCTTAGAAGCTAATAATCATATTAATGAAGATCTTGACAGACTAGTTAAACTTTCAAATATTCATCAACTTAATATTAATCCAGCTAAGAGTGTAGTAATGTTATTTGGTAAATACCGACATCAACTACAAAATGAAATGCAGATTCTAGTTGATGGGAATATTTTATCATTTTCCACATCTGCTCGCAATTTAGGTTTAGTAATTGATAATGACTTGAGGTTTAAACTTCACGCTAACAAGTGCATCCAAACAGCATACATGAATTTAAAAATGCTTTACCCACATCGACATGTTCTTCCAACTACAACAAAATTGTTATTAACAGATTCCCTGGTTCTGAGTAATTTTAACTTTTGTGATTCAGTTTATGGGCCCTGTTTAGATAACGCAGACATAATTAGAATTCAGAGAGTACAGAAATCTTGTTTAAGATTTTCTTATGGAATACGGAAATTTGATAGAGTCTCTCATAAACTCAAGGATTCAAACTGGCTAGATATGCAATCCAGACGAAACTTACACTCGGCTAATTTGTTTCATTCGTTATTTTACATAAATCCCCTCCATATCTTTTTAATAAAATAATGTATCGTTCTGATGTTCATAACCTCAATCTACGTTTTTGTGGTCGTATCTCACCTCCAATACATAATACTGCTATTTTCAGACGGTCTTTCACTTATAATATTTATGCAATGTACAAGGTTATCCCACAACATTTTAAAGAAATGTCTGTAAGTAAATTTATAAAATTTTACAAAAAGTTTCTTCTTGACACAGCAGAGTGATAGCTACTTTTTAGAATGTTTATACTTTTTTTTCTCACTATCATTTGTGTTTATATTTATATTGTTTTTTGTACGATGTCCTGTGGCGTTGGTAATACTCAGGGCTGGTGCTTTGATCAGTATCCACTGTTCACCAGTCCTTTTTGCAGCCTTCTTTGGCACTTTTTTTCTGAATATTTTTATATGTATAAAAAACTGGAAGTTGCAAATAAAGTTTATTATTATTATTATTATTATTATTATTATTATTATTATTATTATTATTATTATTATTAATTATTATTATTATTATTATTATTATTATTATTATTATTATTATTATTATTATTATTATTATTATTATTATTATTATTATTATTATTATTATTATTATTATTATTATTACTATTATTATTATTATTATTATTATTATTATTATTATTATCAACAGTGTTGGGAGCAAAGGAACCGGTCTCCCGAAGACGTCTCTCAACAGTCAACAGCAGCAAAAGTTGGGTGGCTAGGTACACGACAATTTGAAAACCTTTCAGAGTACACCCTGACACTCTCTCGAGCATTTCCTTCACAAAATCCTAATATCAGTAACATATCGGTATATTCTGCATTGGTATATTGTACAGCTATATTAATAAACCACGCATTTGTTTTTTTAATTATTGAGTCAGATAGAACCATAGATATATAACCAAGACAGAGGATTATTTACAAAATTTTTGAAGAATGAACGGTGGTGTCCGCGGTAGAAACTCAATAATCGGATTGAACATTGATGCCAAGTTTACGTGCTTTTAACTATAGATATATATATAACCAATACAGATTACACAATTTCTGAAGTCAACGCGGATGATCCTCGACAGAAATGCAATATTTGGATAAAATTAAAATATTGATGCCAAGTTTGCGATGTTTTTAACTGTAGTAATGTTATTGCGTTTGCTTGAATTACTGTTAGGTCTTAAAATTGTCAAAAAAAAAATGTCTGACAACAGCGGAAGTAGAGTAGACCGCAATTGTGGAGGGTCGTATATTGTTTCATTCATAAAAATTCCTTCGATACAGTACTAGTCCAGGAGCCAGTGAATTTTTTCGTACTTGTTTTCCCGGTCCGTGTATATTTAAATAATCTATTCCCAGTGAACTGTATATTTAAAATGGAACGACAATCTATTAACAAAAGTAAGCCAGATTGAATTCGCGCATTACATCACATCGATACAAGTGAGATTGTTTACAAAGTGCCTCTGTAGGCCTATTTTGCCCATTTCATGTATTTGTTTTTAAATCATGTTAAATTACTATTTTTGAAACTCAACAAGGAGAAAATTCAATTAACTCTTCCGTTGTGTATATATATAAGATAAATTAACTGAAGTTTTATTAGTAAAGTATTAATACTAAAATTTTAATGTAATTTACAGAAAATAGCTAGGTATGTATTTGTTTTTAAATAATTTGACAATTTATGAAAAAAGGGAGAAAAAGTGGAATGACCAGTGGCCAGTAGGTCAGTCAATAAAAAGTATCATATATTTCTATTATAACAACTAAAATACCTACATCTTTTAATCATAAGGACATAAGTTAAAAACCATTTTAATATATGCATTAGAATGAAGTAATAATAACTTAAAGTAATAGCTGGTACAGCATGTTTTTTAAACGTTTCCTCATTGCTGCTAGAATGAAATCACTTACTATGAAATGTGCTCTAAAAACGGCATTTATAGCAGTCAGTGTTCAGTCTTAGGATCTCTTCCTAAAGCCCTCATCCAAGCTGCATACATATTAAAAAATAATTTAAAAAAAACATTATATACCTATATAGTTTTCGGTTCTGGGTGCCCTAAAAGAGGACACTTAGCCGACAATTTGGCCCAGATAGCTAAAACCCAAAAGTCACACCCCGAACCAGGACGTATTGCTATCCTTTTAAGTAAAAAATAACTACAAATAACTTACCTGAAAAATGAAGGCGTCTAACTTTACACCAAAAAAACCATACACTTTTTCCCATTGTTGCAAGCACCCGATGACGATTAGGTAGATATCAACTAGAAGCATGTACTTAATGGTTATAAAGCTTATTTTAACACAAAAAGAATAAAGCACTAGTCGAAAAGCAGCAATCAAATATAAATAGACCACAATATTAAAATTCAAATTAAAAACTATATAAAAGACAAATACTCTAAAAGCGCAAAAGATCAGAACCAAATAAAATGAATAACCATAATAACCTAAAAATCACACTAAAATTGCAAAAACTATTACTGTAAAATCATGAGATTACATCAATAATGCATATAATAATAATAATAAAAGTTTATTTGAAAAATGTACAAAAAATTAAATATAACAAATTTTTTTTTTAAATACATTTTTTTTTTAATAATATAAATATTTTTTTTTTTTAGGTACATACAAATAAACTACCCATTGCCACAAAGTATAAAAACTGTCCGTGGCGTGTGTAGAGATATGTTAAGTACTATTTTATGTTTTATTTTACAATTAATTAATATAATACAAATACTGACATATAATAATAATAATAATAGAGAAATTTGCCGCTTTTTTTTTTAATTTTCATTATTTTTTATTTTTTATTTTATTTATTTTTTTTTTAATAAATTTTTTTATTCTTTTTTTTATTTTTCATTTATCTATCGATATTCATATCAATAATATTTCTGATATTTGCTCTATATTCTTCTAATAAAAATTTTTTTGTTCTTGTTTTAAATTGCGATAATGATTTTGATTTTAGAATTTTTGGAGGTAAATAATTTAATACTTTTGATGCTAAGAAGAAGTGGCATTTTTGGCCTACAGTTTTGCGAGATGCTAAGTCTTTATATTTAATTTTGTTTTTTCGTCTTGTTTCGTGTTCATGAGTAACAATATTAAGGCTAGTTGGGTTTTTATAGTAGTAGTTGGCAATTTTAAGGAAAAAGTGTTTTTTAGGATCTAATATTTTTAATTCTTTGTATAGTTGGTCCGAGGGGTAAGTACGATTTTTTTTATAAATAATTTTTAAGAATAATTTTTGAATAGTTTCAATTTTTTCTAGATAAACATTAGTTGCTCCACCCCAGCCAATGATTCCATAGTTTATTCTCGATTCCACCAAAGCATAATATAACATTTTTAGGTAAGGTAAATCCAGGATATTTGTAAGATATTTAAATTTATATAGAAATGTTCTTAATGTATTAACTACCTTATTTATATGATGATTCCACCTTAGGTGACAATCAATTGTGATACCCAAATACTTAACTTTTTTTTCTGATTTAATTTCAATATTTTTGCTATTATATATTATGTTTAGAGTATTATAGTTAGGAAGATTGTTTTCGTAACTTGTTAGAGATAAAAAGTGTGTTTTATTATAATTAACAGTAAGAAGCCTATGATCAAACCAATTAAAAAGGAGTTTTAAGTCATCCTCAACTAATACCTTTAAGTCCTTCCACGTATCTGCCGAATAGAAAACAACGGTATCATCGGCAAAGCTAAGTACCTGGCCCTTATTATTTAATGATAATAAATCATTAATATATATATTAAACAGAATTGGGCCAAGTACTGTGCCTTGGGGTATCCCGCATTTTACATTCTTTACACTACTCATGTGTTCTTCTATTTGTACGCATTGCTTTCTATTCAACAGATAACTTTTAAAAAGCTCAAAAGCACTACCCCTTACTCCTGCATCTGCCAAGGCTTCCAACAACTGTTGATGGTCAACAGTGTCAAATGCCTTGGCAAGATCCAGGAACACAGCGATTGATGGTCTACTCTGGTCCATTGATGTATACATTTGTTTTGTAAGCTCCGCTATAGAATCCTCAGTTGATTTGTTACTTTGGAAGCCGAATTGCTTTTTTGAAATTATGTTATTTTTGTTCAAAAATGATTCAAGTCTGATTTTTATTATTACTTTCCTATCTGTATACAGATATAAGGAAAGTATAGGAATCATGATTTTTTTCGACCTCGAGTTTTCGACGGATTTTTACGTTTTGAGGTCCCCTGAATCCGTTTTGACTATTTTCGCGATGATGTCTGTGTGTGTGTGTGTGTCTGTGTGTGTGTCTGTGTGTGTGTGTGTGTGTGTCTGTATAACGCATAACTCATGAACCGATACACTGAAAAACACCAAATTTCAAACTTAAGCTTCATTCCAGCGTCTCATGAGCTGATTAGATTTTGGGCAGAGTCGGAACATCTGGGGGGGTACTTTATAGGTGGTCATTTTTATATTTTATGGAATATATCTGTTATTTACGTTTGGGGAAGAAAATTCTTTAAATAAAAGTTACTTCTTATTTTATTGTCTATAATTTTTGTTATTTACAAAATTTTCCTAAAATGGTCCGTATTCGAGAAATTTGACAAAATGTAAAAAAATATTTTTTTTTATAAAAATTGTTCAAACAAAAGTTGTTTGTCATATAATTCTCTATAATTTTTGTCCCATAGATAATTTCTTTAAAATGGACCGTATTCGAGATATTTGAGAAAATGTGTAAATTTCGAAATTTGAAGAAAACTCAAAAACGGATAAAGAAAAAACCAATAAATTTTAAACTTAAGTTTTATTTCGGCCTGACGTGAAATGATTAGATTTTGGACAAAGTCGGAACATCTGGGGGGGTACTTTATGGGAGGCCGTTTTTATATTTTATGGAATATATCTGTTATTTATGTTTGGAGAAGAAAATTGTTCAAATAAAAGTTACTTCTAATATTATTATCTATAATTTTGGTTTTATGTCAAAATTTCCTGAAATGGTCCGTATTCGAGAAATTTGACAAAATGTGCAAAATTCTGATTTTTATGAAAATTGTTGAACTAAAAGTTGTTTGCGATATCGATCTCTATAATTTTTGTTTATACATGATTTTTCTAAAATGGACCGTAATGAAAAAGTGCTAAATTTAAATTTTTCAGTATTTTCGTTTTCAATGAATATCTATAGAAAAATGTTTCGAGGTAAATGTATATGTAAAATGTATATATTTAGTTTATCCTCTAAACATTTATAGAGATGCTGCAATAGGTTGTACAAAATAACCGGAAAATGCCTATAATAACTAGATAGGAAAGTCATGTGTTGGACACATCAGATTTTTTTTACTTTCCTATCTGTATACAGATATAAGGAAAGTATAGGAATCATGATTTTTTTCGACCTCGAGTTTTCGACGGATTTTTACGTTTTGAGGTCCCCTGAATCCGTTTTGACTATTTTCGCGATGATGTCTGTGTGTGTGTGTGTGTGTGTGTGTGTGTGTGTGTGTGTGTGTGTGTGTGTGTGTGTGTGTGTGTGTGTGTGTGTGTGTGTGTCTGTGTGTGTGTCTGTATAACGCATAACTCATGAACCGATACACAGAAAAACACCAAATTTTAAACTTAAGCTTTGTTTCAGCGTCCAATGAGCTGATTAGATTTTGGGCAGAGTCGGAACATCTGGGGGGGTACTTTATAGGTGGTCATTTTTATATTTTATGGAATATATCTGTTATTTACGTTTGGAGAAGAAAATTCTTCAAATAAAAGTTACTTCTAATATAATTATCTATAATTTTTGTTTTATGCAAAATTTTCCTAAAATGGTCCGTATTCGAGAAATTTGACAAAATGTAAAAAAAATAATTTTTTATAAAAATTGTTCAAATAAAAGTTGTTTGTAATATAATTTTCTATAATTTTTGTCCTATACATAATTTCTCTAAAATGGACCGTATTCGAGATATTTGAGAAAATGTGTAAATTTCGAAATTTGAAGAAAACTCAAAAACGGATAAAGGAAAAAACATTAAATTTTAAACTTAAGGTTTATTTCGGCCTGACGTGAAATGATTAGATTTTGGACAAAGTCGGAACATCTGGGGGGGTACTTTATGGGAGGCCGTTTTTATATTTTATGGAATTTATCTGTTATTTATGTTTGGAGAAGAAAATTGTTCAAATAAAAGTTACTTCTAATATTATTATCTATAATTTTTGTTCTATGTCAAAATTTCCTGAAATGGTCCGTATTCGAGAAATTTGACAAAATGTGCAAAATTCTGATTTTTATGAAAATTGTTGAACTAAAAGTTGTTTGCGATATCGATTTCTATAATTTTTGTTTATATATGATTTTTCTAAAATGGACCGTAATGGAAAAGTGCTAAATTTAAATTTTTCTGTATTTTCGTTTTCAATGAATATCTATAGAAAAATGTTTCGAGGTAGATGTATGTGGAAAATGTATATATTTAGTTTATCCTCTAAACATTTATAGAGATGCTGCAATAGGTTGTACAAAATAACCGGAAAATGCCTATAATAACTTGATAGGAAAGTCATGTGTTGGACACATCAGATTTTTTCTAAAATTTTTGTAAAATTGTTGGTAAGTGATACTGGTCTATAATTGGATGGTTTACATTTGTCACCATTTTTGTACAGAGGCTTAACTATTGCAATTTTAAATTCTTCTGGAAAAACTGATTTTTCTAATGACAAATTAATGAGGTGAGTCAAAGCTATTACAATTTCCGTTTTTAATTCTTTAATAGTTTCTGCTGTAATACAATCTACACCTGGTGCCTTTTTATTTTTTAAATTATTAATTACATCTAAAACTTCATTTACGTTTGTAGGTTTAAGAAAAATTTAAAGTTAGCTAATTCATTTTTAATGTTCTTAAAGTTTATTATTTGTTTGAATTGTACTGACTTTACAGCTGGGTCCATTGCTGGAATACGTAAATTTAATATTTCGCTGCGATGGTCATTAATATGTGGATCTAAGACATAAGTATTACAAATATCTTTTAAACAATCTTTTTTTACTCGGATGAAGGCATGGTCAATACAGGTTTCAGAGGGCACTCTTGTGTATTTATTTATTGTGGATATAAATCCAAATTCACTAATTTATTTAAGTATTCTGCTGTTACTCTATCATTTGAGAAAATATCTATATTTATGTCTCCGATTATAATATTCATATCACTATTTAAATTTGAAGAATGGAAGAAGTTATTTAATTCTGTTACAAAATTTTCTTCATCAGTGGATGGTGACCTATAGATACATGACAGTGCAATTTTGTATTTATCTATGTTAATATGAATAATTATTACTTTACAGTGGTCAATGTATTTTATTTCAAATGTGTAATTAATATATTTTTTTTTTTGCGTTGGAGTATCGCAAATGTCAAAAGTACAGTGTTTCCATGAAAATTTAGCTATGTTTTTAGCAGTATTATAGGACCATTTCTACCACGCGCATCCAACGATATTGGCGTTCCACAGTTCACTGTATTTTCTTCACACCTCTAGTATAAATGATTTGACATAACGAAACTAACAATAATTATAATTAATGTAGAGTAATAAGTGATTCGTGAATTCTAAATAAAATAATTATTATATAAAAGTGTAAAAGGAAATGTAATTTATTTCCCTATTTTCTTCTGTAATATCTTCAATTATTATGTTTAATTTCTATAAATAAACCAACTGGTTAGGTGAAACATTGTGATATAAGATTTTATTTATGTGTCCTATGCGTACACTTTAATATACAAAACACCTGGAACATTCTTTAAATAATTGTGGTCGTAGAAATAATTGTGTACATAACTCGTTTGAAAGTGTATTTTATGCACTTGCCAAATATATTATCCATACAGATTAATCAGACTATTTTTTTACTTAACTTCAGTACATCTTTTACTACTAAAACTATTTTGATCAATGGAAAAAAAAAGGCCGTGTTCTCGTATGTTTTGACGCATTTTCGGCCTCAGCCCATCGGATCCCCCCTCTAAATATATATGAATTTTGCTTAGAATTGCTAATCCTACAATTCTCTATTCGTGCTTGCTGACTTGGAAAATAAATACCGAAAATCGTCACTGTCTCCTGGACTATACAATAAATAGATGATGATGAGAACTTCACAACAAATACACTTTTATGAATGGCTAATTGGGGATGTGGATAGAACACTTTCAATCGTTAACAAGAGATTAGGTGTTAAAACTTAACAAAATATTTATTTAGATGAAACTATGGAAACCAACAATAAATGTTTTTGTATACGTATTGCAGGCAAATAATTAATATTCCTCAAAAAATCGTACATGGCAAGAATCGAGTATTTTTGTTAAAAGTCTCGATTCGAGGTGTTGAAAAAGATATGAAAAAAGTACATTTTTATGTTTTTCATCGTATAAAATTTTGTCCGATAATAATACATAGGCGTAGAACTTGATTTTTTAAATAATTGCTCCTTTAAGAATTCTACGCCAATGGCAAAAAAGGGGTTTGAGTATGAAAATTGGATTGGGTACTCATTTACTACCCTGTATACAGTTCTAAAATACTGATACACTCGCGAACCTGAAGAATAGAAGAATGCTGAACTCGCCAAAACAATCCAGTATTTTTCCTTATCACATCACAATGAAATGTGACTCACTGTAAAAGTTCCTCCCTAGTATCAACCGGAAAGAAATACACCAAGGTTTTGAGATGACCCCACAGATAAAAATCCATTGGCGTTACGTCGGGAGACCGTGGAGGCCAGGCAATTGGTCTTCCTCTGCCTATCCAACGTTATTCAGATGGCTCCGTACAGCGACGCTAAACTGGCGGGTTTCAAGTGGCAAATGCTCTATTGAATCCAGAAAAGCGTTCTGAACGAACTGTAAATAAAGTTCACCATTCAATCGTGGCGACAATACGCATGATCCAATCAAAAAATTGCCGATTATTCCTGTCCAAACATTAATTGATTGGAATTGATGTTGATAATAATGAACAACAGTGGCATGATGGTTTTCATCAGCTCATACATGCGAGTTATGTAAATTTGCAATGTCATTTTTGGTAAAAATTTTTGCCGATTATTGACTGAAACTTTTTGAAATCATTTTATTTTTTGTTTCTTGTAAATTTACTTGAAAAAATCATTTTCAGTTAAACACCATAGTCTTTAAAGCAAATAATTTAGTAACAACTAATCAAAATATTAATATCAAATGATACAAATAACATATTAAGATTATGAACCATTTTTTTTAATTTTTGTTGAAAATAAATCATGATAAATTGGTAGATTTAATTCTAGATTATTTTGAGACAAGCCTCGCATTTATTTGAATCAAATAAATATTTATTTGCAAATGGACTTTGGTTCAGCCATTATTTACATTACTCTCGTTGGAAATAGTCTGATGAATATATAAATATTCATTTATACATTTTTTCAGTTATTAATTAATACAAATTTGATTACTAACTGATTATAATGGAATATTTATTTATTTATTTTAAATTAAATAGGGATTTATATGACAAACAACTTCTTGAAAGAAAAAAAATATTTGAGCAAAAAGATATTTTTTTAATACAGATAATAAATAATTTTACCAGTGAGGGAGTTATCAGCGAATTATTTATTTTAGGGTCCTGATTTTCCAGCTTATCCTCCAGATATTAACGGATACCCGGGCATATGGGATCCTCACCATTGTCTTTCTGCTCAAAATAGCGCTTTGAGTGCTTATCCAGAAATTTTAACTGCATTTAATTCTGATTTAGGTACGTATTAATATTTATTTATTCTAAACATAGAAATGTAAAATTTAATAATTGGTCCAACATTGTTCTTAAAAGATTTGCCTTTTTATTGATATTAAGGTCGCCAACCTCTCAATGTGTTAAGCTACGTAACGCAACGTAAATGAAATATTTCACAGTTAATTTATCATTATATGTATTTATTTTACTATTTAACTGGTAATACATAATACATAGTTACTAATAATAAACTAATAACAACATAACTAATATTACTAGTACGTACTTGTTCATAGCTACATTCCTACCTACCAAACGAAGGTGTTTGAAAAATAAACACAAACTTTTATCCAGCCACAACGGCATGTCACGTAAGATTTAAAAATAGTTAATAATAACAACAACAAAAAAGTAACGCACTATCATAAACATTCAAAAATAAAAAAGCACGTTCAATGAGAAGGCTGACACTCAGACTCATCGATAATTTTTTTAATGTTTGCAGTATAATTTGATACAGCCATTCGAATACAGTTATCCAAATGTTCATCTGTAAGTCCATTGCGATATTTGTTCTTAATAAACTTCATATTGGAAAAAGAAGATTCACACAAATAGGTTGAACTGAATAATGCTTTCACTTTCAAGGCAACACGGCATAGAACTGAATATTTGTCTTTACTTACAATAGGCCAGATACATTTGGTGCTCGAGACTAACGATTTTAAGGCTAAATCATTTTGAAACTCAATTACTTCCATTTCGCCAAAGTTCTGCATAACCAGCGTTGCCAATCTGCCAGTAATTACTGGCATTTGCCAGTAAAAATGAACCTTGCCAGTAATGAGTTTGTGCCAGTAATTTGCCAGTATTTTATAATTCTCAAATTATTCCGCTAAAAATATATAATAGGTTCTTTCGTTCGCTATTGGTGTAGTGTCCACCAGTGTAAATTACACCAGTTACACCACCTTATTTACCCTAATTTACTTCCTCCTTATTCCTTATACACATCGTCGAGTGTAATTCACTCCTGGGGACCTATTTTCAAAGTATGTGAGCACTCATTTCTCTCAAGATTCTCATCAGAAATGTCATACGTCAATGTGGAAACGCTGTATTTAAAGACATCGAGGATTAAAATTCTTAGGAGAATTTTAATTATCTCTAAATAAACCGAGAGAAACAGTCAGTGAGTTCACACTGGCCCTAAGAGCCCTAAAAATACGGTTTTACGTTGACGTATGACATTTCTCTTGATGGAAATGAATTCTCTCGAGTTTGAAAATAGCACCCCTGCTAAATAGCTGGTGGAGAAAATATCCACGAGTGTACACCACATCGCCGACAGGAAGGTATAGTGGGTTTTACACCGGACCAAACGAAAGATATGGGTGTGGGTTGGTGTAGTTCATTACTACACCCAACTACACCAGTGGGACGAACGAAAGAACCTATTATATCGGTTTTTAATTCGAGGCATCATTCTAGTATCTTAGATTGACATTTGACATTCAGAATTCACACCACTGTTGGTAGCCAGCGCTGGCCAAACAACTACGTACCCAAGACCGGTATCATATAGGGAAAGAAGAGAAACAAAAAGAAGAAAGTCGCAAATATAATGTCAAATGTCAATGTCTATGTAGTTCGATGATCCGTGAACCAAAATTTTGTTTTAAATTTAACTTTTTACTATTTTAATAACCTTCATTAAAAACAAAACAAACATTCATCCTGCAGTTGACATTTGACATGACAACTGACAACATACATGAGAGTTTTGACAACTGACAGTAAATCTAAAATTTAGTACATTTTTCCTCGAATTTTCTAGTACATTTCTAAATATCTCCGCAGAATGTCAACCTCATTTCAAAGCAGCTAAAGGCCACGCACCAACGTCATTGTGTTCTTTATCTAAATTTACGGGACTTTAATATTTTTGGCCTGGGCTGTTCCTAGGTACTAGAAAAAATTAACATGCTATATTGCCAGTAATCGAAAATATTTTGCCAGTAATTGCCAGCCTTTTGATCCCATTTTGCCAGTAATTTCCTGATAAACCGTTGGCAAGTTGCAAACTATTGGATATCAATTTCCATAAAGGGTGAAACAACAAACTGCGCTACTAAAGCCATTTCGTTGAAATCCTTAAAATGATTTTTGAAGTTATTCTTCAGGGTAGAAACTATTTCTACATGATATTTGCTGTCATAGGGTTCTAATGGATTTTGAGATATTTTTTCTGAAAGAATAGGAAAATGCTTGGCATCGCTGTTAATTAGGTTTTGTTCCCAAAACTCCAGCTTTTTGATAAATGCTTTTATATCAGAAATCATTTACGCTAGTTCTTTGTCTCTCCCCTGAATCTGCAAATTAAGTTCGTTTAATTTCTCTGTAATGTCCACGAGAAAACCAAAATCTCTAAGCCAGATTGAATTTTCTAGTTCCGGAGTCGGTTCATCGCGTTGTTTCAAAAATTGAACTATGCCAGATAGGGCATCATTAAAACGTTTCAGCACCCGTCCTCTACTTAACCATCGGACTTCAGAGTGAAGGAGTAGGTCCTCGTATTGACAGTCAACTTCATCGACCAAGGTTTTGAATAATCTTCTTTGTATAACGCTTGAGCTCTAATCTTGTTCACAATTTCTACCACCAGTTTCATAACGTTGTTTAGTTTCAAGAAATTTCCACATAATGCTGGCTGATGGATAATGCAGTGGTAATAGAGAAATTGCGGAAAAGTTTCATCTTCACGACATAACGCCACCAGACCCTTATCACAACCCACCATAGCTGGAGCGCCATCGGTTGTCAAGCCTACCATTTTCGATATTGAAATTTTCTCGGAAGAAATAATATTTTTTAAATGAGAAAACAACTCCTGTCCAGTAGTGTAATAAACTTCAAAAGATCTTCTTTAATCGTAAAATCACTAAAAACCATCCTGACGAACACGGCCATCTGGGCAGTGTCAACGACATCTGTTGATTCATCCAGTTGAAGTGAAAAATAAACACAGTTATCTAGTTATCTAAGTCAGTTCTTAACTGTAAAAAAATATCATTGCTCATTACTTCTACACGTCTCATCACTGTATTAGCAGAAAGTTGCATAGATTTTATAGTTGAAACTATCTCGTCTTTATTTCTAAAGTTGACAAATAACGAATCAGCAGCTTCTAAAAAACGCCTGTTTTATCATTTCCCCGTCTTCATAAGGTTTCTTTTTTTGTGCAATTATCTGGGACACATGGTACGATGCTTCAGTTGCAGCCTTATTTTTGTCGACTGTTCCTAAAAATATTGATTGTTGTCCATTTAACTGCTTTTTTAACGGTTTCAGTTTCTTCTTTCTGGCGGCAGAATGTAGTGGGAATGATTTTTCAAAATTAGAATGTACAGTTTTATGATGTCCTTTTTTAGCAACGGAGACCGAAGTATTACATAACAAACACACATTTTTATCTTTAATTTCTGTAAAAAAGTATTGTTCTTCCCATTCCGAATGAAAGTGGTATGTCTTTACCTTCTTACAACTGCTTGCCTTAATATTATTTTTTGTTGTTCTCTACTAACCCAACCGCTGGACGTTGGTTACGCGTTCAGTTTTAAACTAAGCGCAATGTCGCCGCGACGTGCGTATTTATCCCGTTCAAAGCAATCCTGATCGTTCTGGAACACTAACGCGCTGGTCCGGCTGGTCGGTTCTAGCCGATTCTAGCTTGGTGGCGTCAGCGGCAGATCGCTCACCGCAACGTTGCCGCTGTTTATGTTTAATATTATGACAATTAGGTTTTTTTGTGGAAATTTCGGAAGCTTCTCGGATTTTTGCATTTTTTTTTAAGTTAAAATCGTTGTGAGAGCTACCAGAATTTCCTCCACGAAGTGAAAGAATTTAAGGACGCCACAAAATAATTTAAATGTAAATTTTAGTTGATCCTTTCCTACATAAATGTAACTACACTCTTTAACCTTCATATTTTGTCAATTATATCGGCAAAATAATATACACGACCGTACTTTTATTTTATGTTCTCAATTAAGTTGTTCTGGTAGAAAAAAAAACTGTCAACACCGCTTATTTGTATAAACATACTTTTATTTATCTGCTTTTTAATTTTTTTAGTTTGGCAGAGACAGCAATGTGGCGGACTCGTTAGTAACCGTTTAGGAAGAAGCGGGTCGTCCAATGGGAGTTCACAATCGAAGAAAACTCGTAGGAGAGTAGCCACAATTGCCCAGAGAAGAGCCGCTAATATCAGAGAAAGAAGGAGGATGTTCAATTTGAATGAGGCATTTGATAAACTTAGACGAAAGGTACATAAATAATTAATTAGTTCTTATGTGTACCAAAATTAATCTAAACAACAAAAAAGGTTTGACTATGGTTAACAAATAAATCAACAACTATTGAAAAAATCAACAAATTGAAAAAATTATATCACATTTTGTAGAAACAATAAATAATAATCTTATACTTTTAATAAATTCTGTTTTATCTGAGCACAGTGGTTTATTATAAAAAGTAGCAAACACTCTTAAAGACTGACCATTCTAGAACGCACCGATTTATTTGCCTTTATTTTTCAGGTACCAACTTTTGCTTACGAAAAGCGTTTGTCTCGTATCGAAACTCTGAGACTGGCGATTACCTACATCAGTTTCATGGCAGAATTACTTCACGGGCATCCTCCAGATCATAAAAATTCTGATTTATATTCACCAAGAGAATATATTCCCTATGGAATAATAAACTAAAACGCATAACTATAACCAGCATGGCAAACGGTAGCCAAAAAGGATCATTATTGCCCAAACTGTCCACTGTAGATTCATTTGGAGGTCACAACGTCTATTGTATGTCCGTTTAAGGTCATTAATTAACTTCACATCACTGTAGATTCATTTGGAGGTCAGAACGTCTAGTGTATATCCGTTTAGGGTCATTAATTTGACAGATACATCTCGAATTCCGGGGCTAAGTTCGGGATGTGGACTCCTTCTACTATTTTTACTCCATATCTAACTTCACATCACTGAATTACAATGTCTTAGTATGGACTGAAGTTAGTTATGGAGGGAAAAGAGTAAAAGGAGCCCATATATCGAACGACGTCTGTTTTTTGACTTAATTTTAAGTTTAGTGATCTCAATAGAACATATGTAATCCAGTATTCAACATCCAAATATAATCCAGAAAGTGACGTCCTCTAAATGGCCGAAAGTGTGCTATTTGTACACTTCACTGGACGTCCATTGGATACCGGAAGTCTAGAAAAAACTAATTTTTTAACGTCCATACATCCAAAATTATATTTCGAATGGACGTCTGATGATGACAAACAGGTTATATATGTGAATTTTGATGTTATTAGTTACCGTTTTAATCTAATATGTTACTATAAACGTCTTGTATGTGCAATGTTCTAGTCATTACATATTATATTTATGAAAGTCTTCCATTTTTTGACAATAAATGTTAGTATAATATTTAGTGAGTTTTATTTAACCGTTATAATAATAAATAGATAAATGTTATGTGTTTTATTTTGCTCTTAAAACTATATATTTGAGTATATTTCAAAAAAAAAAAAATTTGACACAAAATTCTACTTACCAAATTTCACCATTTAACAAACTTCTTCGGATTTGGTCGTGCCTACCTGGAAGAGAAGAAGAGGTAAATTAGCTGTGTACAATACTCGCTTTGAGCAATCTATATAACTATTTATATCATTGTTAATTACATCGCTAAGTGTCAACTTTTGTAGGGTAAGTGGGGTAGAATGCTTGTCAATGGCTTGAAATGCGACTCTATGGGCAAAGACAGGTTATTTTTCATCTCACTCGGGAGTATTTATAACAACCATTTTCTATTTCACTGTTATTGTCTGATCCACCAGATTGAACAATAACAATGTGAAACAGAAAATGGTTATTATAAATACTCCCGAGTGAGATGAGAAATAAAAATGGCTGCGCCCATAGAGTCGCATCTTGTTTTATTGATACAATATGCACATTGGCTTTCTACCCCACTCCAGGGGGGCTATTTTCAAAGTATGGGAGCACTCATTTCTCTCAAGATTCTCATCAGAAATGTCATACGTCAATGTGGAAACGCTGTTTTTAAAGGCCTCGAGAATTAAAATTCTTATGAGGATATTAATTATCTCTAAATAAACCGTGAGAAACAATCAGTGAGTTTACACTGGCCCTTAGGACCCTAAAAATACTGTTTTACGTTGACGTATGACATTTCTCTCGAGAGAAATGAATTCTCTCGACTTTGAAAATAGCCTCCCAGTTCATTGGACAGAGCGCGCACGGAATACGTGACGTCATA
The DNA here is from genome assembly GCA_927349885.1 of Psylliodes chrysocephalus. NCBI lineage: Eukaryota > Metazoa > Arthropoda > Insecta > Coleoptera > Chrysomelidae > Psylliodes > Psylliodes chrysocephalus. The sequence continues at coordinate 2,239,182 of OV651834.1, forward strand.
GACAGAGTTCGGTCTTTTTACAATCACAAAACGAACACAAGATGAATGACAAATGACACTAATGGTAGTTTGCGCTTGAATACACTTTTGTGTGTGTGTGTGTATCACATACTTTGATTTTCTTTTACTATACGGAGAATGGTCGCACTGCGCAGCTTTCTGAGTGCCTTTTAAAAGGAGATAGAAAACTCTGCCATTTTGAACCCTTATTACGTGTTGCCTACATCTTAGCGCAATATTTTTAATAGGTGCGTTTTAATCATCCGCTTCTGCTTCGGAATTATCGGTTTTCTTCTTTTAATCTGACAAGTTAAAACGACTAAACCGACAATTCCGGAAGCAGAAGCGAATGATTAAAACGCACCTGTGCGTCGATTCTCGAGCTTGGACGATGTGAGCGTTCCTATAGGAGAGGTGAACGATCACATCCTACAGCGTTTCTCTCGAAGTGGTTTGGCCGTATTCCCGAAACTCGGTGAACGTGATCAAACGGGGAATAAAGTGCACGGTGTTGCCAACTCTAATATCTTCTTTTTCTTTATTTTTGTAGACATTTGAACTATATTTTGTTAACTGGATATACTTTTGTTATAATAAAAGAAGAAAATATTAAAATTGTCACCTATCCGTATTGAATTTGACATATTTGGAGAAAATTATGAATTAGAAATTAAGAGTGTGATTAAGAGGTCGTTTCGTAGGAGTTTTCTATAATATGATAAAAATATATATATTTTTTTATTAAAAGCATAGAAGAGGGAAAAGAAAAACGTACAGCCATTACAGAGTTCACTTTTTTAAGATACTTAATTAAAAATTAAATTTGCAAACCGGAAATTTATAGTATAGGTAGTCGATTTTGTTTTAAATTTTGTGCTAAAGAAAAGTAAGTTTGTATTAATATCAAATAAATAATTTTATTAATAAAAATTCGGTAAAGAAAATTCAATACATATGTTTACAAATATATAGATTAGACTAATTATATAAACTGGAGTGACCGCCTCATAGAAATTTGAAATATTTTCAACTAAATTATTATATAAAGGGTTATAATTTATTTCGAAAAATTTTTTATAACTTTTGTTTACTACCTACGGAATCTGCAACTCTTAATTATCCTTCCTCCGTGCTACCTACTTTAACTAACTGTAGCTTAACTAGATTATTGTCAATACTTATACTTTATTTCAACTTTTCAAATATCACTTTCTCAGTTTAATGGGATTAAATTAACATTTTTAACAATCATTCTTTGTGTTTTTCTAATTTTGTAATTATTTTTACAAAACAAAACCATACAATTTGCTTTCAGTAAAGATATTTGTCATAGAAGACAATTTATAAACTTCTTAACACTGAACATTAATATCAATTTTGGGATTTTTCATAATTTGTATTCCCATTTTAGGCAATAAATATAACCTACCTACTAAATAGTACGACCCTTATTTATTAGGATTTTGGGATTTTCCCTAATTTACAATTCCCAGAATACGAATAATAGATATGTAGGTATGTATACAGGTACCCATGCATTTATTAGAATTACAATAATTGATTTTTGTGATGAAGTACCAAATAATATTTTACTTATGCTAATAAATTATTCACTCTATTGTTATCAATAATGATTTTATTAAAAATATAAAAATACGAAATGTACGAATATGAAAAAAGTTAAAAAAATTACTTAATTACGGGCCAAAAATAATAAATCAGCTACCCCGCATGCGTTTACTAATAATTCTTGAGAGAACACGGCGTTCTCCTACGAAATACCAGTAGAACGATGTTCCTACGACTTTCGTAGGAAGTGAACGTTCCTATGACTTTAAGAATACGGGCTTAGCGAATTTCAGGAGAAACACGCCCTCTATTCCTATAGGAACGCCGTTCCTACGATTCAAGAATACGGTCCCTGATATTTTGCTTCCTGCTGTCAGTGTCAGTGAATATTATTTTTGAAGTCACAGTTTATTGCTAAAGAATCAGTTAGCTCACTTGGACCAGTTGAAAGTTCCAAAATAACATCCACTCCAGGGATACAAATACAGGATACGCAGAAGACTGCTGTTTTATTATAGGCGGTTGTCATATATTGTATTATCCGAGTTGCACAGTGTATAAACTGAAACATTGAGATCCAAAGTGCCGACGCAGAGTGAGCGATCTGATTTTTTAGCTGTAGGCAACACGTAATAAAGCATCAAAATGGCGGAGTTTTATATCTCTTTTTAAAAGGCACTCAGAAAGCTGCGCAGTGCGACCATTTTCCGTAAAGTAAAAGAAAATCAAAGTATGTGACTGACACCACAAGTGTTCTAGGTTAATCCTTTCAGAACCATTTACATTAGACGTTCAAAGGTAGATGGCAGAGATTTTTACTCTACTTGTACGATCTCTCAAAAAAAATATTTGGCAACACTGGTCTCTTTACAAACGACGTAGACCTGTAGTTAACATCTGAGACGCTAGATGACGCCATTGTTGCTCGTTGCGTTTCCAATCTTTATGTTCCTTATCTTTGGTAGATGGGACATCACAGAGACCAAACGGGAAAACCCACAAAGCACGTATCTTCTAGAGACCCCACGCCAATGTTAAACTTTTAAACCATATTAGCGCCACCTTGTGTTTGGAGCTGGAACTAAAATGACAATTGACAGATGGCGGTAAATTCAAATTGTAATTTTTAGGAGTAGGTAGTAGTTTTAAATTAAATTTTAAATGATTTCCACATAAATTATTTTATAAAATAAAGTATGGAACTAGTAAGTTCGAAACTTTTATTTTACAAAATAATTTAGGTCGATTATACCAAATTTGATGAATTAATTTGTTATAAGGGGTCTGATGTGGAGAGTTGGTTCTGCATATTATTATTAAATAAATATAAGATATATCAATAAATAATAAAATAGAACATTCTTAAAATATGTTTATTAATAACTTAAATATTATTAGATAAAAATAAATACAAATAATAATACATATTTAACGAATACTTACTTGGAGCAAATAGATATATGATCTCAAATCTTTAAACTACCTATCAATAATTTAAATGTGAAGTAGAGACTAGGATATTACATTTTATTAACACTATATATATTATATATTTTATAAATGTCTTTTTAACCGAGGACAAATGTAATATAGGTATTGTATTAAAAGGTGAATCCTTTTAACTATTCATTCAATGATAAATAGGTATTTTCCTTCCAAATACAGATGGTGGTAGGTATTACTCTCCTATGTGAAAAATGATTTCGGAATCTAGTCCAGTGATAAATTGATTATCAATTAGTTGTTGTACCCGTTTGTCTTTTTATGATGTAGATGCATGGTGAATCAATGAAGTTTTTCTCGAAGTTTTCAACGTAGCACCAAAATTATTGCAAAACACAGTAGGAAAATAGAAAAGCGAAACATCACAATTTTGCAAATAACTAAGACGAAACTATAAACAGAAACCAAAAACCAAAGCCAACAAAAAATCACTAAAATCAGACGGAAAAATGGGACTAACCAAGAACATAAATAAATACACGTCACATCTTTGGAGTCTTTGGTTAAGTTTTTCTCCCATAAGGCTTAAAAATGGAGTAAGAAATCATAATTTCACCAGTAGCCCCATCTAGAGTTTGGAGCAAATAGCATAAAAAATGTCAGTTGTCGGTTTTGACCTTGGTCATTCACGTGGAACCTCTATGTGCTTTGTGGGAAAACCTGTGTCAGAATATTATATTTGGAGGTTGCAAACCTCTCTGTCTGTCATGTTTCTTGCTTTATGATACATGTCAAAAGTCTTGTCAATTGTCATCTTAGTTTTAATAGAGTTGTGTCGTTTGAATAACGATTATATTTTATGTATTTAAAACCAGCACATTGTCTTTTTCTATCTGTACTGCTGTGTAACAATATATTTATTTTCTAGCATAGGGTAGGTACAAATACCACTTTAACATGTCTAAAAGAGAACGACAAGTCGTTTTCTTTTTGTTAGAGAATTTCCATTCGGTTTAAGCTTTTATAACCTTATTTTTTATTATCGTGAAGTAAACAATGTCTTTTTTACAATAAGCCTTTCAATTATTAACAATATATTACCCCTTTCATACGGTACTGCACTGTTTTGTGTACCGTTTGCTGTACATTTCTTCTCTACCCGTCATAATCATTAAGGACCGATTCCACTGTTGTGTTAAACGAAGTTTTTACATTAACATTGTCATTTTAATCTCCGTTTAACGCAATGGTGGAATCGACCCTAAATCCCATAGATAAAATAATTTAAATCCACTACTTTAATAGCAATATAAATACACGTCGTTTGTGCCAAAAGTGAAATATGCTATTGACGATATACTGGTTGCATATCTATTGGGTTACCTTTTATACTAATGATATTGAAGGGTGAGGTTTGATAAAAAGAAGAAAAGAAGAAGACGAACACCTAACCTTACATTTTTAACATTTCAATTCAAATCTTGTTTTCACAAGTTTATATATATAAAATAAATATGCTTTTATATGAAATTCGTTTTAAATTTTAAACATGGAAAATGAAGACCACAAAGAACCCGAAAGAATTAAATCCAAAAAACGTAGAGAATTTGACAGAGACGATGGTTTTGGCGATTGGGTAAACATTTACTTTTTTCCTTAATTTGTTGTATATATTTTACCAGATTTATTCTATTTTAGGGTGGTTATATGGCCGCTAAAAGAGCCAAACTATTGGATCAGTTTAAAGGATCGGAAATTCCCAGACTATCTAACATATTTGAAGGAGTAGCTATACATGTAAATGGTTTAACTCGCCCTCCTATTGATGAATTAAAAAATCTTATGGCTGCTCATGGTGGAGTGTTTCATATGTATCAAGTTTCTTCTACTACTCATATAATTGCTTCGAATTTACCAAACGTTAAGGTAAGTAATTAACTTGTATTTTTGAGTGTAATTATACAGTTGCCAATGGTCAATATAGTCTCAAATTCTTTAGTCAGACATTGCATATCTTAATTTGTATTTTATTTATTTATTAGTGCATAAAATTCTAGAAACTTATTGGTTATAGATTATAAGGTATATTAAATTGTTTTTGAACCTCCAAAGTGAAAACAAATTTAATGGAATATTGAAATAAAATGTCGATTCTTGTAGTTAGATTTTTAAAAATTATAAATTTAAAACCTTTTTATTTTTATTTAAGGAATATAGCTTAAAAATAAAATTTTAAACGCAGCTGTACTTACAGTATTTTATCTACAATGTGTCTTCAAAATTTCTTTTAAATCACTTGAAAAATGTAGGTACAGCTTTTATTTATAAATTGATTCAAATTTTATTTATTTATTCCAATTATATATTTTTTGAAACAAAAAAAAATAATAGTAGGGTTAAACCCATTGGAAAAGAAAGAGAATATAATACAAATAAAAGGAAAAATAAATTACGGACGATCTGAGGTCGGGAAGTGGAAGGGGGTGTGTTTTTAAGGGTAAAAAACAGTATATTTCTATTTCTGGAAGAACTACAAGTCCTATGGAAAAAAGTTAAATGGCAAAGTTGTAGGTAATAAAAAGATCTACAACTTTTGTATTTATACTTTTTTCACATAACCTCAAAATTTAAGTGAAAAATTAAAATAACCAAGTTTTTGGTTTTTTATTTTTCTTTTATAAAAAAAAATGTTTTTTTACGAAATTTGGTTTCAACTTAACCTTTTTATGTCCCAAACACACTGTAATTTTTTTGAAGTAAAAAGGGGTGAGTTTTAAGGGTAAAAAACGGTTTATTTTTATTTCCTGCAAAATACAACTCCTATCGAAAAAAGTTAAATGGCAAAGTTGTAGGTAATAAAAAGATCTACAACTTTTGTATTTATACTTTTTTCACATAACCTCAAAATTTAAGTGAAAAATTAAAATAACAAATTTTTGGTTTTTTATTTTTCTTTTATAAAAAAAAAATGTTTTTTTACGAAATTTGGTTTCAACTTAACCTTTTTATGTCCCAAACACACTGTAATTTTTTTTGAAGTAAAAAGGGGTGAGTTTTAAGGGTAAAAAACGGTTTATTTCTATTTCCTGCAAAACTACAACTCCTATCAAAAAAAGTTAAATGGCAAAGTTGTAGGTAATAAAAAGATCTACAACTTTTGTATTTATACTTTTTTCACATAACCTCAAAATTTAAGTGAAAAATTCAAATAAAGAAGTTTTTGGTTTTTTATTTTTCTTTTATAAAAAAAAAATGTTTTTTTACGAAATTTGGTTTCAACTTAACCTTTTTATGTCCCAAACACACTGTATTTTTTTGAAGTGAAAAGGGGTTAGTTTTTAAGGGTAAAAAACGGTTTATTTCTATTTCCTGCAAAACTACAACTCCTATCAAAAAAAGTTAAATGGCAAAGTTGTAGGTAATAAAAAGATCTATAACTTTTGTATTTATACTTTTTTCACATAACCTCAAAATTTAAGTGAAAAATTAAAATAACCAAGTTTTTGGTTTTTTATTTTTATATTTTATAAAAAAAAATGTTTTTTTACGAAATTTGGTTTCAACTTAACCTTTTTATGTCCCAAACACACTGTAATTTTTTTGAAGTGAAAAGGGGTGAGTTTTTAAGGGTAAAAAACGGTTTATTTCTATTTACTGCAAAACTACAACTCCTATCGAAAAAAGTTAAATGGCAAAGTTGTAGGTAATAAAAAGATCTACAACTTTTGTATTTATACTTTTTTCACATAACCTCAAAATTTAAGTGAAAAATTAAAATAACGAAGTTTTTGGTTTTTTATTTTTATCTTTTATAAAAAAAAATGTTTTTTTACGAAATTTGGTTTCAACTTAACCTTTTTATGTCCCAAACACACTGTAATTTTTTTGAAGTAAAAAGGGGTGAGTTTTAAGGGTAAAAAACGGTTTATTTTTATTTCCTGCAAAATACAACTCCTATCGAAAAAAGTTAAATGGCAAAGTTGTAGGTAATAAAAAGATCTACAACTTTTGTATTTATACTTTTTTCACATAACCTCAAAATTTAAGTGAAAAATTAAAATAACAAATTTTTGGTTTTTTATTTTTCTTTTATAAAAAAAAAATGTTTTTTTACGAAATTTGGTTTCAACTTAACCTTTTTATGTCCCAAACACACTGTAATTTTTTTTGAAGTAAAAAGGGGTGAGTTTTAAGGGTAAAAAACGGTTTATTTCTATTTCCTGCAAAACTACAACTCCTATCAAAAAAAGTTAAATGGCAAAGTTGTAGGTAATAAAAAGATCTACAACTTTTGTATTTATACTTTTTTCACATAACCTCAAAATTTAAGTGAAAAATTCAAATAATCAATTTTTTGGTTTTTTATTTTTATATTTTATAAAAAAAATGTTTTTTTACGAAATTTGGTTTCAACTTAACCTTTTTATGTCCCAAACACACTGTAATTTTTTTGAAGTGAAAAGGGGTGAGTTTTTAAAGGTAAAAAATGGTTTATTTCTATTTCCTGCAAAACCACAACTCCTATCGAAAAAAGTTAAATGGCAAAGTTGTTGGTAATAAAAAGATCTACAACTTTTGTATTTATACTTTTTTCACATAACCTCAAAATTTAAGTGAAAAATTAAAATAACGAAGTTTTTGGTTTTTTATTTTTATCTTTTATAAAAAAAATGTTTTTTTACGAAATTTGGTTTCAACTTAACCTTTTAATGTCCCAAACACACTGTAATTTTTTTGAAGTAAAAAGGGGTGAGTTTTAAGGGTAAAAAACGGTTTATTTTTATTTCCTGCAAAACTACAACTCCTATCAAAAAAAGTTAAATGGAAAAGTTGTAGGTAATAAAAAGATCTACAACTTTTGTATTTGTACTTTTTTCCATAGGACTTGTAGATTTGCTGGAAATCAAGATAAACCGTTTTTTTACCCTTAAAATCTCACCCCCTTCCAGTTCCCGACCTCAAATCGCCCGTACAGTATTTTTCCTTTCATTTTTGTTATATTCTCTTCCTTTTTCAAAGGCTTCAGCCCTGGTATATATTGGTATTTGGTGCTTTACACTGATTCCAAGATTTAACTACAATAACAACTTAAACTATTTCGAATCTAGATAAAACACCTTGGTACCACTCCTATAGTGAAGCCATCTTGGATAACCGAAAGTATAAATTACGGAAAATTACTGGATTATCGTAGATACCTTCTATATACAAATCAAAGTAAAACTCAACCAAAAATAGATTTTCCCATAATCGAAAAAAACAATAATCAAGAAGTAGCTGAGCCTACAAATAAGGCTGCTACAAAAACGGCTTCTGATCCAAATTTTCTGGAAGAATTTTATAACAACTCAAGATTACATTTGATATCTACTCTAGGAGCTGAGTTTAAACACTTAGTAGGTCAAATGAGGGAAAAATCTGATGGTATATTTGTCGGGAAACAAAAACTATTGGCTCTTAAAAGTAAGTCTTTTATTACAGATCAATTTGTCTCAACTTACTCAATATTAAAGAATTGACTTTTGTTTAACTTTGGCTTACTTTTTTTGACAATATTTTGATTGTTTTAGCTAATTCCAACCTATTATTAATACAAAATACGGTAATAATGCACATAGATATGGACTGCTTTTTCGTATCAGTAAGTCTGCGAAAACGCCCTGACTTAAAGGGAAAACCAGTAGCCATTACTCACGCTCGTAATGGTCAACTAACCAACGTTAAACCAGATCAAAAAGCTAATAGAGAACAAGAATTTTCACTCTATTCCGAAAGACTACCAATAGGCGTAACATCAAGAGTCGATAAAATTGACACAAATTCTAGTTTGTCAGAAATAGCGAGTTGCAGTTACGAAGCTAGACAGTGTGGAATTAAAAATGGAATGTTTCTGGGACAAGCTGTTAAGTTGTGTCCGGAATTGAAGACGTTACCGTACGATTTTGAGGTATTTAATTCAAATATAGTAACTTTATTTTCATCAGACCCTCGGCCTAGCTTATAATAGGGTCGAAATATTCGTACCAGTGGCATGCCTGAATATTTTTCCCAGGATGGTATAATTAAATGTAGGTAATATCGCGGAAATCAAACTAAAACGTTATTTATAACGTTACAGGGTGTTTGTTAAATTTCAGTGAACTGTTTTCAAGTAATCTGTAATCATTATTCGTGATATATTTCTGTATCTCGAATTTTAGGTAATTTTGAGGCGCATCGTTTGGTATTTTTCATTTTGACGTATCTGGGGTACAGATTTGAAAGTAAACCTAAATATTTATTTTAAAAATTCATTGACTGTTGGACTGTCAGTCTGTGATCAATAAAAATTCCATATTATTCTAAAAATAGCCAAGAAGTTGCAAAATATATTTATAAATAGAAATGTATATAGTTTATTTTAAAATGGTTGATAGCAGTTTTTATGGCAAAGGTTTATATACAGGGTTGTTCAAAGTAGAAAAAAGTAAATATTTATACCTCCCTATTTAAATTTTCACTATATTTTAGTATGACCATCCCGAAAAACCTCGAATACAATACATCATAAAATGTAAATGAGCAAACGCTAAGGGATTAAGCAATAATTATATACATCAGTGACATTGTACATGAAATAACTTTGATATAAAAAATCTGATGTATTCAAATATTTTTCCTCAAATTTTTTAGTTTAGTAATTTTCTTAAAAATTAAAATTATGCACATTTTGTCAAATATCTCGAATACGGTCCATATTAGGAAAATTTTGTATAGAACAAAAATGGTAGAGAATAATATTAGAAGTAACTTTTATTTAAAGAATTTTCTTCTCCAAATGTAAATAACAGATATATTTCGTAAAATATAAAAACGACCCCCTATAAAGTACCCCCCCAGACGTTCCGACTCTGCCCAAAATCTAATCAGTTCACTTCAGGCTGGAATAAAGCTTAAGTTTAAAATTTGGTGTTTTTCTCTTTATCCGTTTTTAAGTTTTCTTCAAAATTCGAAATTTATATATTTTCTCAAATATCTCGAATACGGACCATTTTAGGAAAAATTTGTAAAGAACAAACATTATAGAGAATAATATAAGAAATAACTTTTATTTGAAGTATTTTTTTCTCCAAACGTAAATAACAGATATTTTTCATAAAATATAAAAATGACCACCTATAAAGTATCCCCCCAAATGTTCCGACTCTGTCCAAAATCTAATCAGTTCATCTCTGGCCGGAATTAAGCTTAAGTTTAAAATTTAATGTTTTTTTCTTTATCCGTTTTTGAGTTTTCTTCAAAATTCCAAATTTGCACTTTTCCTTAAATATCTCGAATACGGTCCATTTTAGGAAAATTTTGTATAGGATAAAAATTATAGAGAATAATATTAGAAATAACTTTTATTTGAAGATTTTTTTTCTCCAAACGTAAATAACAGATATTTTTCATAAAATATAAAAATTACCACCTATGAAGTATCCCCCTAGATGTTCCGACACTACTAAAAATCTAATTAGTTCAACGCAAGCCAGAATAAAGCTTAAGTTTAAAATTTGATCTTCTTCCCTATATCCGTTTTTGAGTTTTCTTCAAAATTCGAAATTTACACATTTTCTCAAATATCTCGAATACGGTCCATTTTAGGAAAATTTTGTATAAAACAAAAATTATAGAGAATAATATTAGAAGTAACTTTTATTTGAAGAGTTTTCTTCTCCAAACGTAAATAACAGAGATATTTCATAAAATATAAAAACGACCCCTATAAAGTACCCCCCAGACGTTCCGACTCTGCCCAAAATCTAATCTGTTTACGTCAGGCTGGAATAAAGCTTAAGTTTAAAATTTAACATTTTTATCTTTATGCGTTAGAGTTTTCTTCAAAATTCGAAATTTACACATTTTCTCAAATATCTCGAATACGGTCCATTTTAGAAAAATTTTGTATAAAACAAAAATTATAGAGAATAATATTAGAAGTAACTTTTATTTGAAGAGTTTTCTTCTCCAAACGTAAATAACAGAGATATTTCATAAAAATAAAAACGACCCCCTATAAAGTGCCCCCCAGATGTTCCAGCGCTGCCTAAAATCTAAAAAAGAATATATTCTCCCATAAAATACTCATATTTCGGGTACTAGTGTAACTTTCTACTCCCATACCTTTTTAGATCGTTATTTATTTTATGAAATCTCATTATTTACCTCTTAAATTTTGTTTTACTTTAAATTCTATAAATATAAATAAATTAAATATAAAATCTTTCTGTCCACTTAAACTTACACATAGATTTTTTTGCATGCCTTCATTGATCACCCTGTATATAATAAACCTATGGTCCTACGATAAATATACGTCATGCAGCTTAATTCTAAAATAACTAGCTCTTAAAATCTGCAAACCGCTTTCAAAAATTTACATTCCTATTGAAAATATCGTACTTTAAATTTTATTTAGCTTGTTGACTAACGTTGTTAACGAACAGCGTCAATTTACCAATTGGTTAACTAACTGCGTTGATTTTCACATATGGGCGATTCTCTAAAATAAAAATGTTTTAAAGCGTATGTTTTACGCGTTTTTGTTTTCTATTTATGCACAGAAATAAGCCTGTAAAGTGGTTTTACTACACAGCTACAATACAACGAAAACTGTGAGAAAATTTCAAAATTTAATGCCACGGGACTGACATATAAAGTGTTAGGTAACGGTTCCTTTAATCTGGAATAGTAACTGGCATTGTCTATAACCATTACAGAATTGGTCGATGATAAATCTATCATTTGACTGAAATATTCCTCGAAAACATCAACATCTTCATCTACTGGGTGATAAAATTTTGCTTACATTCATTTTCAAATAAACTATAGTATAAATGCCCCTCCTTAATCTAACAAACAGTGTCAATTCAATAAGTTGGATAGCTAACTATTAAATTTCACCATCTAAGTTTGCTTACAGTTGTGTCTAAACTTGTATTTTTTAGGGTATAAAATCGGTATCGCACAGTCTTTACGAAATCATAGCTTCGTATACCCTTGACATAGAAGCAGTCAGTTGCGACGAAATGTATGTAGACGTTACCAACATTCTAAAGGAAACCGGTTTATCTGTTGAAGAATGGGCGACTTATATTAGAAACGAAATTATGAATGCCACGCAATGCCCTTGTTCAACAGGTATATATTAATTAATAATTCATCATTGATTAATGATTAATAATTAATAATGATTAATAATGATTAATAATGATTAATAATGATTAATAATGATTAATAATGATTAATAATGATTAATAATGATTAATAATGATTAATAATGATTAATAATGATTAATAATGATTAATAATGATTAATAATGATTAATAATGATTGATTAATAATGATTGATTAATAATGATTGATTAATAATGATTAATAATGATTAGTAATGATTAATAATGATTAATAATGATTAATAATGATTAATAATGATTAATAATGATTAATAATGATTAATAATGATTAATAATGATTAATAATGATTAATAATGATTAATAATGATTAATAATGATTAATAATGATTAATAATGATTAATAATGATTAATAATGATTAATAATGATTAATAATGATTAATAATGATTAATAATGATTAATAATGATTAATAATGATTAATAATGATTAATAATGATTAATAATGATTAATAATGATTAATAATGATTAGTAATGATTAGTAATGATTAATAATGATTAATAATGATTAATAATGATTAATAATGATTAATAATGATTAATAATGATTAATAATGATTAATAATGATTAATAATGATTAATAATGATTAATAATGATTATTAATGATTATTAATGATTATTAATGATTAATAATGATTAATAATGATTAATAATGATTAATAATGATTAATAATGATTAATAATGATTAATAATGATTAATAATGATTAATAATGATTAATAATGATTAATAATGATTAATAATGATTAATAATGATTAATAATGATTAATAATGATTAATAATGATTAATAATGATTAATAATGATTAATAATGATTAATAATGATTAATAATGATTAATAATGATTATTTAATAATGATTAATAATGATTAATAATTATTAATAATGATTAATAATGATTAATAATGATTGATTAATAATGATTAATAATGATTGATTAATAATGATTAATAATGATTGATTAATAATGATTGATTAATAATGATGAATAATGATTAATAATGATTAATAATGATTAATAATGATTAATAATGATTAATAATGATTAATAATGATTAATAATGATTAATAATGATTAATAATGATTAATAATGATTAATAATGATTAATAATGATTAATAATGATTAATAATGATTAATAATGATTAATAATGATTAATAATGATTAATAATGATTAATAATGATTAATAATGATTAATAATGATTAATAATGATTAATAATGATTAATAATGATTAATAATGATTAATAATGATTAATAATGATCAATAATGATCAATAATGATCAATAATGATCAATAATGATTAATAATGATTTATAATGATTAATAATGATTAATAATGATTAATAATGATTAATAATGATTAATAATGATTAATAATGATTAATAATGATTAATAATGATTAATAATGATTAATAATGATTAATAATGATTAATAATGATTAATAATGATTAATAATGATTAATAATGATCAATAATGATTAATAATGATTAATAATGATTAATAATGATTAATAATGATTAATAATGATTAATAATGATTAATAATGATTAATAATGATTAATAATGATTAATAATGATTAATAATGATTAATAATGATTAATAATGATTAATAATGATTAATAATGATTAATAATGATTAATAATGATTAATAATGATTAATAATGATTAATAATGATTAATAATGATTAATAATGATTAATAATGATTAATAATGATTAATAATGATTAATAATGATTAATAATGATTAATAATGATTAATAATGATTAATAATGATTAATAATGATTAATAATGATTAATAATGATTAATAATGATTAATAATGATTAATAATGATTAATAATGATTAATGATTGATTAATAATGATTAATGATTGATTAATGATTATAATTAATGATTATAATTAATGATTAATAATTAAAATGATTACTTAATACATGTTGAAATAAACGGTTTTTTCAAGGTTTTGGTGCGAACAGGCTTCAAGCAAGATTGGCTACAAAAAAAGCCAAACCTGCAGGCCAGTACTATCTAAAATCTGACGATATCGAAAGCTACATGGTCGAAATAAAATTATCTGACCTGCCTGGAGTTGGTAGAGCTACATTAGGAAAACTCCAGAAAATGGGATTGAATACTTGTGGAGACTTACAGGTAAGATAAAACATAAAATATTTAAAAATAAAAATATGAAATCTTATTAATATTTTCAGCTTGTTTCTTTAAAAACTTTACAAACCGAATTGGGCCAAAAATTAGGCGAAAATTTAAAAGAACAATGTGTGGGTATAGATAACAGACCTTTGAATTTTCATCACGAACGAAAATCTGTATCTGCTGAAGTGAATTACGGTATCAGATTCAAAACTATTGAAGAATGTTACAATTTTCTACAAAACTTGTCTGTAGAGGTTTTTAATAGAATGAATGACATTAATATGAGAGCTAGATGTTTGACGTTGAAATTGTTGGTGAGAGCTTCAGAGGCACCGATGGTAAGTGTTTAAATATTTCAACATTTATAATATTTTCTGGTATAGATAATACTATTTTTTACATTCCTATCTGTATGCAGAGGCGGAACGTCTGGGGGTACTTTATAGGGGGTTGTTTTTATATTTTATGGAATATATCCGTTATTTACGTTTAAAGAAGAAAATTGTTCAAATAAAAGTTATTTATAATATTATTCTCTATAATTTTTGTTATATACAAAATTTTCCTAAAATGGACCGTATTCGAGATATTTGAAAAAAAGTGTAAATTTCGAATTTTGAAGAAAACTCAAAAACGGATAAAGAGAAAAAGATTAAATTTTAAACTTAAGCTTTATTCCGGCTTGCGGTGAAATGATTAGATTTTGGGCAGAGTCGGAATATCTGGGGGGGGGGGGACTTTATAGGGGGTAGTTTTATATTTTATTGAATATATCCGTTATTTACGGTTGGAAAAGAAAATTCTTCAAATAAAAGTTATTTCTAATATTATTCTCTATAATTTTTGTTATATACAAAATTTTCCTAAAATGGACCGTACTCGAGATATTTAAGAAAAAGTGTAAATTTAGAATTTTGAAGAAAACTCAAAAACGGATGAAAGGAAAAACATCAAATTTTAAACTTAAAATATATTCCGGCCTGCGGTGAACTGATTAGATTTTGGGTAGAGTCGGAACATCTGGGGGGTACTTTATAGGGGGTAGTTTTTATATTTTATGGAATATATCCGTTATTTACGGTTGGAAAAGAAAATTCTTCAAATAAAAGTTATTACTAATATTATTCTCTATAATTTTTGTTCTATACAAAATTTTCCTAAAATGGACCGTATTCGAGAAATTTGACAAAATGTAAAAAAAAAATCAAATTTTTATGAAAATTGTTTTATACATGATTTCTCTAATATACATACATCTCATTCTTTTTTTTTTAATTTTTAAATAATTAAATCTTCCCAAAACCCCCCTTAACATACACCAATGCGTTTAATATTGTGTGTAAGTAAAAATGTCCCATTAGTTAACGTGTATGCAAAATTTTATTTGAATTATTTAAATCGTCTAGCATTTACGATTTTTTAAAATTTTCAAACCCCTTTTAACACCCCTTAACGTAAACCCATGTGTTTAATATTGTAAATAATTAAGAATGTCTTTTTATTTCACTTATTTGCAAAATAATTAATTCCTTTATTTTTTTAATTTTTAAACTCCTCTAACACCCCCTTAACGTACACCAATGACTTTAATATTGTGTGTAATTAAAAATGTCCCATTAGTTAACGTATATGCAAAATTTTATTTGAATTAGTTCAATCGTCTATTTTTTACGATTTTTTAAAATGTTCAAACCGTTTTAACACCCCCTTTACGTAAGCCAATGAGTTTAATATTTTGGGAAATAAAGAACATTGATCTACTTAATGTTTTTATAAAATTTTGTTTCATTCTGACATCTCATTCTTTTTTAAAAAAAATTAATTAATTAATCTTCCCAAAACCCCCTTAACATACACCAATGCGTTTAATATTGTGTGTAATTAAAAATGTCCCATTAGTTAACGTGTATGCAAAATTTTATTTGAATTAATTCAATCATCTATTTTTTACGATTTTTTAAAATGTTCAAACCGCTTTAACACCCCCTTTACGTAAGCCAATGAGTTTAATATTTTGGGAAATAAAGAACATTGATCTACTTAATGTTTTTACAAAATTTTGTTTCATTCTGACATCTCATTCTTTTTTAAAAAAAATTAAATAATTAATCTTCCCAAAACCCCCTTAACATACACCAATGCGTTTAATATTGTGTGTAATTAAAAATGTCCCATTAGTTAACGTGTATGCAAAATTTTATTTGAATTAGTTCAATCGTCTATTTTTTACGATTTTTTAAAATGTTCAAACCGCTTTAACACCCCCTTTACGTAAGCCAATGAGTTTAATATTTTGGGAAATAAAGAACATTGATCTACTTAATGTTTTTACAAAATTTTGTTTCATTCTGACATCTCATTCTTTTTTAAAAAAAATTAAATAATTAATCTTCCCAAAACCCCCTTAACATACACCAATGCGTTTAATATTGTGTGTAATTAAAAATGTCCCATTAGTTAACGTGTATACAAAATTTTATTTGAATTAGTTCAATCGTCTATTTTTTACGATTTTTTAAAATGTTCAAACCGCTTTAACACCCCCTTTACGTAAGCCAATGAGTTTAATATTTTGGGAAATAAAGAACATTGATCTACTTAATGTTTTTACAAAATTTTGTTTCATTCTGACATCTCATTCTTTTTTAAAAATATTTAAATAAGTAATCTTCCCAAAACCCCCTTAACATACACCAATGCGTTTAATATTGAGTGTAATTAAAAATGTCCCATTAGTTAACGTGTATACAAAATTTTATTTGAATTAGTTCAATCGTCTATTTTTTACGATTTTTTAAAATGTTCAAACCGCTTTAACACCCCCTTTACGTAAGCCAATGAGTTTAATATTTTGGGAAATAAAGAACATTGATCTACTTAATGTTTTTACAAAATTTTGTTTCATTCTGACATCTCATTCTTTTTTAAAAAAAATTAAATAATCTTCCCAAAACCCCCTTAACATACACCAATGCGTTTAATATTGTGTGTAATTAAAAATGTCCCATTAGTTAACGTGTATACAAAATTTTATTTGAATTAGTTCAATCGTCTATTTTTTACGATCTTTTAAAATGTTCAAACCGCTTTAACACCCCCTTTACGTAAGCCAATGAGTTTAATATTTTGGGAAATAAAGAACATTGATCTACTTAATGTTTTTATAAAATTTTGTTTCATTCTAACATCTCATTCTTTTTAAAAAAAATTTAAATAATTAATCTTCCCAAAACCCCCTTAACATACACAAATGCGTTTAATATTGTGTGTAATTAAAAATGTCCCATTAGTTAACGTGTATGCAAAATTTTATTTGAATTAATTCAATCATCTATTTTTTACGATTTTTTAAAATGTTCAAACCGCTTTAACACCCCCTTTACGTAAGCCAATGAGTTTAATATTTTGGGAAATAAAGAACATTGATCTACTTAATGTTTTTATAAAATTTTGTTTCATTCTGACATCTCATTCTTTTTAAAAAAAATTTAAATAATTAATCTTCCCAAAACCCCCTTAACATACACAAATGCGTTTAATATTGTGTGTAATTAAAAATGTCCCATTAGTTAACGTGTATGCAAAATTTTATTTGAATTAATTCAATCATCTATTTTTTACGATTTTTTAAAATGTTCAAACCGCTTTAACACCCCCTTTACGTAAGCCAATGAGTTTAATATTTTGGGAAATAAAGAACATTGATCTACTTAATGTTTTTATAAAATTTTGTTTCATTCTGACATCTCATTCTTTTTAAAAAAAATTTAAATAATTAATCTTCCCAAAACCCCCTTAACATACACCAATGCGTTTAATATTGAGTGTAATTAAAAATGTCCCATTAGTTAACGTGTATGCAAAATTTTATTTGAATTAGTTCAATCGTCTATTTTTTACGATTTTTTAAAATGTTTAAACCGCTTTAACACCCCCTTTACGTAAGCCAATGAGTTTAATATTTTGGGAAATAAAGAACATTGATCTACTTAATGTTTTTATAAAATTTTGTTTCATTCTGACATCTCATTCTTTTTAAAAAAAATTTAAATAATTAATCTTCCCAAAACCCCCTTAACATACACAAATGCGTTTAATATTGTGTGTAATTAAAAATGTCCCATTAGTTAACGTGTATGCAAAATTTTATTTGAATTAATTCAATCATCTATTTTTTACGATTTTTTAAAATGTTCAAACCGCTTTAACACCCCCTTTACGTAAGCCAATGAGTTTAATATTTTGGGAAATAAAGAACATTGATCTACTTAATGTTTTTATAAAATTTTGTTTCATTCTGACATCTCATTCTTTTTAAAAAAAATTTAAATAATTAATCTTCCCAAAACCCCCTTAACATACACAAATGCGTTTAATATTGTGTGTAATTAAAAATGTCCCATTAGTTAACGTGTATGCAAAATTTTATTTGAATTAATTCAATCATCTATTTTTTACGATTTTTTAAAATGTTCAAACCGCTTTAACACCCCCTTTACGTAAGCCAATGAGTTTAATATTTTGGGAAATAAAGAACATTGATCTACTTAATGTTTTTATAAAATTTTGTTTCATTCTGACATCTCATTCTTTTTAAAAAAAATTTAAATAATTAATCTTCCCAAAACCCCCTTAACATACACAAATGCGTTTAATATTGTGTGTAATTAAAAATGTCCCATTAGTTAACGTGTATGCAAAATTTTATTTGAATTAATTCAATCATCTATTTTTTACGATTTTTTAAAATGTTCAAACCGCTTTAACACCCCCTTTACGTAAGCCAATGAGTTTAATATTTTGGGAAATAAAGAACATTGATCTACTTAATGTTTTTATAAAATTTTGTTTCATTCTGACATCTCATTCTTTTTAAAAAAAATTTAAATAATTAATCTTCCCAAAACCCCCTTAACATACACCAATGCGTTTAATATTGAGTGTAATTAAAAATGTCCCATTAGTTAACGTGTATGCAAAATTTTATTTGAATTAGTTCAATCGTCTATTTTTTACGATTTTTTAAAATGTTTAAACCGCTTTAACACCCCCTTTACGTAAGCCAATGAGTTTAATATTTTGGGAAATAAAGAACATTGATCTACTTAATGTTTTTATAAAATTTTGTTTCATTCTGACATCTCATTCTTTTTAAAAAAAATTTAAATAATTAATCTTCCCAAAACCCCCTTAACATACACAAATGCGTTTAATATTGTGTGTAATTAAAAATGTCCCATTAGTTAACGTGTATGCAAAATTTTATTTGAATTAATTCAATCATCTATTTTTTACGATTTTTTAAAATGTTCAAACCGCTTTAACACCCCCTTTACGTAAGCCAATGAGTTTAATATTTTGGGAAATAAAGAACATTGATCTACTTAATGTTTTTATAAAATTTTGTTTCATTCTGACATCTCATTCTTTTTAAAAAAAATTTAAATAATTAATCTTCCCAAAACCCCCTTAACATACACCAATGCGTTTAATATTGAGTGTAATTAAAAATGTCCCATTAGTTAACGTGTATGCAAAATTTTATTTGAATTAGTTCAATCGTCTATTTTTTACGATTTTTTAAAATGTTTAAACCGCTTTAACACCCCCTTTACGTAAGCCAATGAGTTTAATATTTTGGGAAATAAAGAACATTGATCTACTTAATGTTTTTATAAAATTTTGTTTCATTCTGACATCTCATTCTTTTTAAAAAAAATTAATTAATTAATCTTCCCAAAACCCCCTTAACATACACCAATGCGTTTAATATTGGGTGTAATTAAAAATGTCCCATTAGTTAACGTGTATGCAAAATTTTATTTGAATTAGTTCAATCGTTTATTTTTTACGATTTTTTAAAATGTTCAAACCGCTTTAACACCCCCTTTACGTAAGTCAATGAGTTTAATATTTTGGGAAATAAAGAACATTGATCTACTTAATGTTTTTACAAAATTTTGTTTCATTCTGACATCTCATTCTTTTTTAAAAATATTTAAATAAGTAATCTTCCCAAAACCCCCTTAACATACACCAATGCGTTTAATATTGAGTGTAATTAAAAATGTCCCATTAGTTAACGTGTATGCAAAATTTTATTTGAATTAGTTCAATCGTCTATTTTTTACGATTTTTTAAAATGTTCAAACCGCTTTAACACCCCCTTTACGTAAGCCAATGAGTTTAATATTTTGGGAAATAAAGAACATTGATCTACTTAATGTTTTTATAAAATTTTGTTTCATTCTGACATCTCATTCTTTTTTAAAAAAATTTAATTAATTAATCTTCCCAAAACCCCCTTAACATACACCAATGCGTTTAATATTGTGTGTAATTAAAAATGTCCCATTAGTTAACGTGTATGCAAAATTTTATTTGAATTAGTTCAATCGTCTATTTTTTTACGATTTTTTAAAATGTTTAAACCCCTTTAACACCCCCTTAACGTAAGCCCATGAGTTTAATATTGTAAATAATTAAGAAAATTTCTTTATTTTACTTATTTGCAAAATAGTTAATTCGTTTGTTTTTTACTTATTTTAAGTTTCAAGTCCCTTTAACGCCCCTTAACGTACACCAATGACTTTAATATTGTGTGTGATTGTAAAGGGGTTTCTATTTAGCCTAAATGCAAAATTTTATTTGAATTAGTTCGATTTTTAAAAATGTTCAAACCCCTTCAAAAGCCCCTTAACGTAAGCCCATGGGTTTAATATTTAACTTAAAAGTTGTTTGTGATATTATTTTCTATAATTCTAGTTCTATAAATAATTTCTCTAAAATGGCACACTAAAACCAATCTAATTATCGGTATTAAAAAAAATTGTGAGTTTTCAAATCCAGGATGAGGACTAATTAAATTATTTATTTTATCTTATCTTTAAAATTTTGTAGCTTTTCGTTTGTGGACCGTAGAAAAAATATACTACACAATTGAGTTGCTACAACAACGTGCTCAAATTTTTTCTTACTTCCCTCGATAGAAGGGAAGTATTGCATTCGTGAAAAAGTCATATTTCGAGATGATTTTCATGTTTTTTGGATCCCTAGATTACGAAAAACATGTTTCCCCATTCTCTCTGTGTCTGTCTGTGTCTGTCTGTGACTGTGTCTGTCTGTTTTTTGGCACAATAAGTCAAAAAACGGCTTTATAATATATTAATACAATAATTTGTTTTAAAAAAATATATTTTTCTTTTTAGGAAACCGCAAAATTTCTGGGCCACGGTATTTGTGACAGTTTATCAAAAAGTACGACTTCCAATATAGTTTTCAATAATCCGCAAATTATTTTTAAAGAATCTAAAATTTTATACGAAAAATTAAACCCGCTATTTTCCGATTTACGAGGGGTAGGTTTGCAATTAACCAAATTAGAAAAAAACGCGCCCATCAATTCCATGTTGAGTAAATTTTTAAAACAATCTAACAGTAAAGAATCCGTTCAAATTGAAGAAAAATTAAATATTTCCAATATCAAACAAAAAAATATTAAACAGTCTAACAGTAAATACATTCAAATTGAAGAAAAAGAAGATACACAAACATCAATTATTTCTAATATTAAGCAGAAGATAGTGTCAAAAAATATTAATGGATCAAAATTAAAAAACAAAAACAACAATAACTCTGGATCGATAAGTAATTATTTTGAAAAAACCAAAAGTGCCGAAAACAATCCTAAATCTAAACAGAATCGTCAATTACATCAGCAAATAGATATGGATGTTTTAAATGAGCTTCCAGAAGATATAAGAAAAGAAATTATGAGGGAATACAATCTACAAGAAGCTGTCAAACCTGAAGGAAAGAAGCGAAAAAGTCAAAAACAAAAATGTGGAAAACAAAGTAACCAAAAAATTGATTCTGAAAAATATTTAGATGTTGGTGAGTATTTAATAAATTACTTGTGAGCAAAAAAGCCAAAAAAAGTAAAAAAAAGTCAAAAAAAGTCAAAAATCCTCGTTCTTAAATCGAGATTTTAAAAAATGGTCGATGAATATGTAACGGAAAAAGTCACAAAAGTAAAAAAGTCAGAACAGTTAAAAAAAAGCCAAAAAAGTCAAAAAAAGTCAGAAAGGGCAAAAAGTTAAAAAATCCTCGTTCTTATACCAAGCTTCTAAAAAAGTCGACAAATGTGTAACAAAAAAAGTCAAAAAAGTTCAAAAGTAAAAAAAATGTCAAAAAAGTCAAAAAAGCCAAAAAAGGAAAAAAAAGTTAAAAAAAGCCAAAAAAGTCAAAAAAAGTAAAAAAAGCCAAAAAGTCAAAAAAGGAAAAAAGTCCTCGCTTCTAAAAAAAGGTCGATGAATTTGTAACAAAAAAGTCAAAGAAGTAAAAAAGTCAAAAAAGTTAAAAAAGCCAAAAAAAAAACCAAAAAAGTCAAAGTTAAAAATCCTCGTTCTTATACCAAGCTTCTAAAAAAAGTCGACGAATGTGTAACAAAAAAGTCAAAAAAGGTCAAAAGTAAAAAAGTCAAAAAAGTCAAAAAAAGTCAAAAAAAGCCAAAAAGCAAAAAAAGGTAAAAGTCCTTGTTCTTATACCAAGCGTCTAAAAAAAATCGACGAGTGAACAAAAACAAAGTCAAAAAAATTTTAAAAACCAGTCAAAAAAAGCCAAAAAAGTCAAATAAAGCAAAAAAAAGTCAAAAAGGAAAAAAGTCCTCTTTTTTATACCGAGCGTCTAAAAAAAATCGACGAGTGTGGAACAAAAACAAAGTAAAAAAAAAAAATTAAAAAACAGTCAAAAAAAGCCAAAAAAAGGCAAAAAGTCAAAAAAGTCAAAAAGGAAAAAAGTCCTCGTTCTTATACCGAGCTTCTAAAAAAAGGTCGACGAATCTGTAACAAAAAGTCAAAAAGGTCAAAAGTAAAAAAATGTCAAAAAAAGGCAAAAAATGCAAAAAAAGTTAAAAGTCCTCGTTATTATACCAAACGTCTAAAAAAAAGATCGACGAGTGTGGAACAAAAAAAAAAACAAAGTAAAAAAAAATTAAAAAAGTCAAAAAATAGAAAAAAAATCAAAAAGTCAAAAAAAAGTCAAAAAGTCAAAAAGAAACCAAAAAAGTCAAAAGTCCAGTCCTCGTACTTATATCGAACTTCTAAAAAAAATGTCGACGAACGTGTAATAAAAAAGTAAAAAAAATCCAAAAAAGTTATGGTCCGTATTCAAGAAATTTTACAAAATGTAAAAAAAAATCAAATTTTTAAGAAAATTCTTAAACTAAAAGTTGTTTGCGATGTTAATTTAAAATTTGCAGTATTTTCATTTACAATAAATATACAGGGTGTTTCTTAATTGTTTACATTAAATTTAAGGGTGTATTCCTGAACTAATTTCATATAAACAGCTGTCTGGAAACGCTTTATTCTAAAGCATAGATTTTTAATAAAAATAATTGGAAAGAAAAAGCCCACCGGGACGGCACTGGATCTAATAATTTTAACCTACTTAGTGCTAAAGCAAGCTTTTATCACTAAAAATAAATCTACCCAATATCAAAAAAATCGATTTTTTAATAAAATTTTATTGATTTTTACTGATTTTTATTGATTTTTTATTGATTTTTATTGATTTTTATTGATTTTTATTGATTTTAATTAATTTTTTAATGATTTTTATTGATTTTTGATTGATTTTTAATGATTTTCATTGATTTTTATTGATTTTCATTGACTTTTATTGATTTTGGATTGATTTTTATTCATTTTTAATGATTTTCATTGATCATTGATTTTTTAATAATTTTTATTGATTTTTATTCATTTTTAATGATTTTTATTGATTTTTTTATTGATTTTTTTTTGATTTTCATTTATCTTCATTGATCATCATTGATTTTTTAATGATTTTTATTGATTTTTGATTGATTTTTAATGATTTTTATTGATTTTTAATGATTTTTAATGATTTTCATTGATTTTTATTGATTTTTATTGATCTTCATTGATTTTATTGATTTTGGATTGATTTTTATTCATTTTTAATGATTTTCATTGATTTTTTTATTGATTTTTTAATGATTTTTATTGATTTTTGATTGATTTTTATTCATTTTTAATGATTTTTTATTGATTTTTTATTGATTTTCATTAATCTTCATTGATTTTTATTGATCTTTGATTGATTTTTATTCATTTTTAATGATTTTCATTGATTTTTATTGATTTTTTATTGATTTTTGATTGATTTTTTTATCCATTTTTAATGATTTTCATTGATTTTATTGATTTTTTATTGATTTTCATCGATCTTCATTGATTTTTTTAATGATTTTTATTGATTTTTGATTTGAGTTGACAGTATTATTTTTTTTTTAGATACAATTCAGAAATATCCATTCAAAAATCTTACTTGGGATCAAATTAAACCTATAATAAAAAAATGGATGGAATCTGACGAAAATCCGTACGAATTTGACATAGAAATGATAGCTGAACATTTCAAACAGCTCGCAATCGATAGAAAAATAGAAGTTTTACCGAAAATGTTCAGTTATTTGCACAGGTAATATTTTTACATCCTGTATATATATATTTTTAGACAGTTTAAACATTAAATTAAATAAATATACTTATGATCAATATCGATAAAATGACGGAATAAATTAAACGTTTATTTCGACAATCCTTGTATAATAGAAAATATGAATAGTTCACCTAGATATCAGGTCGCCCAAAGACGATACCGAAAAAAGAATGTATACAGCTGATAACGGTCTTTGTATGCTGGTAACGGTGAGGTGATAGAAATTGCGATATTTTAAACGAAATTCTTTGAATTTTCGCGATCTTTAAGCAAAACAAAATATTCTCAGTGAATAAAATTAATATCTCGAAAATCGTTAAGAATTGTATAGAGGGAAAATCCTGGGAAATACAATTACGGGGGTTCTTCGAAACGTACCCAGGCGAGAATTAGTTAAAATATATTGTTACAATTAATTATAAATAAATAAATATCTCGAAAATCGTTAAGAATGGTATAGCGGGAAATACAAATACGGGGGTTCTTCGAAACGTACGCTTAAAAATAAATAAATATCTCGAAAATCGTTAAGAATGATATAGAGGGAAAATCCTGGGAAATACAAATACGGGGGCTCTTCGAAATGTACCCAGGCGAGAATTAGTTAAAATATATTGTTACAATTAATTAAAAATAAATAAATATCTCGAAAATCGTTAAGAATGGTATAGAGGGAAAATCCCGGGAAATACAAATACGGGGGTTCTTCGAAACGTACGCTTAAAAATAAATAAATATCTCGAAAATCGTTAAGAATGATATAGAGGGAAAATCCTGGGAAATACAAATACGGGGGTTCTTCGAAACGTACCCAGACGAGAATTAGTTAAAATATATTGTTACAATTAATTATAAATAAATAAATATCTCGAAAATCGTTAAGAATGGTATAGCGGGAAATACAAATACGGGGGTTCTTCGAAACGTACGCTTAAAAATAAATAAATATCTCGAAAATCGTTAAGAATGATATAGAGGGAAAATCCTGGGAAATACAATTACGGGGGTTCTTCGAAACGTACCCAGGCGAGAATTAGTTAAAATATATTGTTACAATTAATTATAAATAAATAAATATCTCGAAAATTGTTAAGAATGGTATAGAGGGAAAATCCCGGGAAATACAAATACTGGGGTTCTTCGAAACGTACGCTTAAAAATAAATATCTCGAAAATCGATAAGAATGATATAGAGGGAAAATCCTGGGAAATACAAATACGGGGGCTCTTCGAAATGTACCCAGGCGAGTATTAGTTAAAATATATTGTTACAATTAATTAAAAATAAATATCTCGAAAATCGTTAAGAATGGTATAGAGGGAAAATCCTGGGAAATACAAATACGGGGGCTCTTCGAAATGTACCCAGGCGAGTATTAGTTAAAATATATTGTTACAATTAATTAAAAATAAATAAATATCTCGAAAATCGTTAAGAATGGTATAGAGGGAAAATCCTGGGAAATACAAATACGGGGGCTCTTCGAAATGTACCCAGGCGAGTATTAGTTAAAATATATTGTTACAATTAATTAAAAATAAATAAATATCTCGAAAATCGTTAAGAATGATATAGAGGAAAAATCCTGGAAACTACAAATACGGGGGTTCCTCGAAATGTACCCAGGCGAGAATTAGTTAAAATATATTGTTACAATTAATTAAAAATAAATAAATATCTCGAAAATCGTTAAGAATGGTATAGAGGGAAAATCCCGGAAACTACAAATACGGGGGTTCCTCGAAATGTACCCAGGCGAGAATTAGTTAAAATATATTGTTACAATTAATTAAAAATAAATAAATATCTCGAAAATCGTTAAGAATGATATAGAGGGAAAATCCTGGAAACTACAAATACGGGGGTTCCTCGAAATGTACCCAGGCGAGAATTAGTTAAAATATATTGTTACAATTAATTAAAAATAAATAAATATCTCGAAAATCGTTAAGAATGGTATAGAGGGAAAATCCTGGGAAATACAAATACGGGGGCTCTTCGAAATGTACCCAGGCGAGAATTAGTTAAAATATATTGTTACAATTAATTAAAAACAAATAAATATCTCGAAAATCGTTAAGAATTATATAGAGGGAAAATCCTGGGAAATACAAATACGGGGGCTCTTCGAAATGTACCCAGACGAGAATTAGTTAAAATATATTGTTACAATTAATTAAAAATAAATAAATATCTCGAAAATCGTTAAGAATGGTATAGAGGGAAAATCCTGGGAAATACAAATACGGGGGTTCTTCGAAATGTACCCAGACGAGAATTAGTTAAAATATATTTTTACAATTAATTAAAAATAAATAAATATCTCGAAAATCGTTAAGAATGGTATAGAGGGAAAATCCCGGAAACTACAAATACGGGGGTTCCTCGAAATGTACCCAGGCGAGAATTAGTTAAAATATATTGTTACAATTAATTAAAAATAAATAAATATCTCGAAAATCGTTAAGAATGGTATAGAGGGAAAATCCCGGAAACTACAAATACGGGGGTTCCTCGAAATGTACCCAGGCGAGAATTAGTTAAAATATATCGTTACAATTAATTAAAAATAAATAAATATCTCGAAAATCGTTAAGAATGATATAGAGGGAAAATCCCGGAAACTACAAATACGGGGGTTCCTCGAAATGCACCCAGGCGAAAATTAGTTAAAATATATTGTTACAATTAATTAAAAATAAATAAATATCTCGAAAATCGTTAAGAATGGTATAGAGGGAAAATCCCGGAAACTACAAATACGGGGGTTCCTCGAAATGCACCCAGGCGAGAATTAGTTAAAATATATTGTTACAATTAATTAAAAATAAATAAATATCTCGAAAATCGTTAAGAATGGTATAGAGGGAAAATCCCGGAAACTACAAATACGGGGGTTCCTCGAAATGTACCCAGGCGAGAATTAGTTAAAATATATTGTTACAAATTATTAAAAATAAATAAATATCTCGAAAATCGTTAAGAATGATATAGAGGGAAAATCCTGGAAACTACAAATACGGGGGTTCCTCGAAATGTACCCAGGCGAGAATTAGTTAAAATATATTGTTACAATTAATTAAAAATAAATAAATATCTCGAAAATCGTTAAGAATGGTATAGAGGGAAAATCCCGGAAACTACAAATACGGGGGTTCCTCGAAATGTACCCAGGCGAGAATTAGTTAAAATATATTGTTACAATTAATTAAAAATAAATAAATATCTCGAAAATCGTTAAGAGGTATAGAGGGAAAATCCCGGAAACTACAAATACGGGGGTTCCTCGAAATGTACCCAGGCGAGAATTAGTTAAAATATATTGTTACAATTAATTAAAAATAAATAAATATCTCGAAAATCGTTAAGAGGTATAGAGGGAAAATCCCGGAAACTACAAATACGGGGGTTCCTCGAAATGTACCCAGGCGAGAATTAGTTAAAATATATTGTTACAATTAATTAAAAATAAATAAATATCTCGAAAATAGTTAAGAATGTTATAGAAGGAAAATCCTGGGAACTACAAATACGGGGGTTCTTCGAAATGTACCCAGACGAGAATTAGTTAAAATATATTGTTACAATTAATTAAAAATAAATAAATATCTCGAAAATCGTTAAGAATGGTATAGAGGGAAAATCCCGGAAACTACAAATACGGGGGTTCCTCGAAATGTACCCAGGCGAGAATTAGTTAAAATATATTGTTACAATTAATTAAAAATAAATAAATATCTCTAAAATCGTTAAGAATGATATAGAGGGAAAATCCTGGAAACTACAAATACGGGGGTTCCTCGAAATGTACCCAGGCGAGAATTAGTTAAAATATATTGTTACAATTAATTAAAAATAAATAAATATCTCGAAAATCGTTAAGAATGGTATAGAGGGAAAATCCCGGAAACTACAAATACGGGGGTTCCTCGAAATGTACCCAGGCGAGAATTAGTTAAAATATATTGTTACAATTAATTAAAAATAAATAAATATCTCGAAAATCGTTAAGAATGGTATAGAGGGAAAATCCCGGAAACTACAAATACGGGGGTTCCTCGAAATGCACCCAGGCGAGAATTAGTTAAAATATATTGTTACAATTAATTAAAAATAAATAAATATTTTGAAAATCGTTAAGAATGGTATAGAGGGAAAATCCCGGGAAATACAAATACGGGGGTCTTCGAAATGTACCCAGGCGAGAATTAGTTAAAATATATTGTTACAATTAATTAAAAATAAATAAATATCTCGAAAATCGTTAAGAATGGTATAGAGGGAAAATCCCGGAAACTACAAATACGGGGGTTCCTCGAAATGTACCCAGGCGAGAATTAGTTAAAATATATTGTTACAATTAATTAAAAATAAATAAATATCTCGAAAATCGTTAAGAATGATATAGAGGGAAAATCCCGGAAACTACAAATACGGGGGTTCCTCGAAATGTACCCAGGCGAGAATTAGTTAAAATATATTGTTACAATTAATTAAAAATAAATAAATATCTCGAAAATCGTTAAGAATGATATAGAGGGAAAATCCTGGGAAATACAAATACGGGGGTTCCTCGAAATGTACCCAGGCAAGAATTAGTTAAAATATATTGTTACAATTAATTAAAAATAAATAAATATCTCGAAAATCGTTAAGAATGATATAGAGGGAAAATCCTGGGAAATACAAATACGGGGGTTCTTCAAAACGTACGCTTAAAAATAAATATCTCGAAAAACGTCCACTTACCAGTCAATGTATATAAAAAATGTTTCGATATAGAAGTACGTAGAAAATGTATATATTTAGTTCATCTTCTAAACATTTACAGGGGTGATACAATAGGTTGTAACTTGCATTTTGTTTTAGGAATTTTTCAGCTTTAAATTGCATATGGCACGAAGCTTATTTCAAAATAGTCAATATCACTCAAGAAGGAATGGTTGCAAGATACGGGGGTACTTTATTAGTCCAAAGACAGTTCGAATGCTGTAAAATGTGATAAATAAAAAAAAATATTTTAAATCTGCGATTTTTAATAGATATATTAATTATTTTATACAAGTAATTTTAAGAATATTTAAATATTTTATATATAAAAAATCTTTTAATAAATAATTTATTTTAACATATATAGGAAAGTTTCATTTCTTAGGTACATTATTTAAATTTATTTCTTATATTCTATCGGGTATATTAACAAGCATTTACCTAATTATGATGAAAAAACTGAACAGTATCACAGTTAAAATGATAAAAGAGAATTAAAAAGTGCTTTTCGCGTCTTAAGTGATCAGTTAGTCTTAAGTGCTCACTTAAGGAAGTTTTTTTAGTAATTATACTATCGTTTCTATTTTATTCTTCACTTTCAATAAACTGTTATAAATTGTACAAAAAGGTGACTTAAGTGCTCACTTAGTCTTAAGTGCTCACTTAAGGAACTTTTTTCAGTAATTATACTATCGTTTCTAATTTATATATATATAAATTGTACAAAGAATGATTCTCGTGTCTTAAGTGATCACTTAGTCTTAAGTGCTCACTTAAGCATTTTTTTTTCAATAATTATACTATCGCTTCTATTTTATTCTTCGCTTTCAATAAACTGTTATAAATTATACAAAAAGTGCTTCTCGCGACTTAAGTGATCACTTAGTCTTAAGTGCTCACTTAAGCATTTTTTTTTTCAATAATTATACTATCGTTTCTATTTTATTCTTCACTTCCAATAAAATGTTTTAAATTGTATAAAAAGTGCTTCTCGTGTCTTAATTGCTCACTTAGTCTTAAGTGGTCACTCAAGTATTTTTTTTTCAATAATTATACTATCGTTTCTAATTTATTCTTCACTTCCAATAAAATGTTATAAATTGTACAAAAAGTGCTTTTCGCGTCTTAAGTGATCACTTAGTCTTAAGTGCTCACTCAAGTATTTTTTTTTAAATATTTATACTATCGTTTCTATTTTATTTTTCGCTTCCAACAGACTGTTTTAAATTGTACAAGAAGGTGTCTTAAGTGCTCACTTAGTCTTAAGTGCCCACTTAAGGAACTTTTTTCAGTAATTATACCATCGTTTCTGTTTTATTTTTCACTTCCAATAAAATGTTATAAATAGTACAAAAAGTGCTTCTCGCGTCTTAAGTGCTCACTTAGTCTTAAATGCTCACTTAAGGAAGTTTTTTCAATAATTATACTATCGTTTCTATTTTATTCTTCACTTCCAATAAAATGTTTTAAATTGTATAAAAAGTGCTTCTCGTGTCTTAATTGCTCACTTAGTCTTAAGTGGTCACTCAAGTATTTTTTTTTTCAATAATTATACTATCGTTTCTAATTTATTCTTCACTTCCAATAAAATGTTATAAATTGTACAAAAAGTGCTTTTCGCGTCTTAAGTGATCACTTAGTCTTAAGTGCTCACTCAAGTATTTTTTTTTAAATATTTATACTATCGTTTCTATTTTATTTTTCGCTTCCAACAGACTGTTTTAAATTGTACAAGAAGGTGTCTTAAGTGCTCACTTAGTCTTAAGTGCCCACTTAAGGAACTTTTTTCAGTAATTATACCATCGTTTCTGTTTTATTTTTCACTTCCAATAAAATGTTATAAATAGTACAAAAAGTGCTTCTCGCGTCTTAAGTGCTCACTTAGTCTTAAATGCTCACTTAAGGAAGTTTTTTCAATAATTATACTATCGTTTCTATTTTATTCTTCACTTCCAATAAAATGTTTTAAATTGTATAAAAAGTGCTTCTCGTGTCTTAATTGCTCACTTAGTCTTAAGTGGTCACTCAAGTATTTTTTTTTCAATAATTATACTATCGTTTCTAATTTATTCTTCACTTCCAATAAAATGTTATAAATTGTACAAAAAGTGCTTTTCGCGTCTTAAGTGATCACTTAGTCTTAAGTGCTCACTCAAGTATTTTTTTTTTTAAATATTTATACTATCGTTTCTATTTTATTTTTCGCTTCCAACAGACTGTTTTAAATTATACAAGAAGGTGTCTTAAGTGCTCACTTAGTCTTAAGTGCCCACTTAAGGAACTTTTTTCAGTAATTATACCATCGTTTCTGTTTTATTTTTCACTTCCAATAAAATGTTATAAATAGTACAAAAAGTGCTTCTCGCGTCTTAAGTGCTCACTTAGTCTTAAATGCTCACTTAAGGAAGTTTTTTCAATAATTATACTATCGTTTCTATTTTATTCTTCACTTCCAATAAAATGTTTTAAATTGTATAAAAAGTGCTTCTCGTGTCTTAATTGCTCACTTAGTCTTAAGTGGTCACTCAAGTATTTTTTTTTAATAATTATACTATCGTTTCTAATTTATTCTTCACTTCCAATAAAATGTTATAAATTGTACAAAAAGTGCTTTTCGCGTCTTAAGTGATCACTTAGTCTTAAGTGCTCACTCAAGTATTTTTTTTAAATATTTATACTATCGTTTCTATTTTATTTTTCGCTTCCAACAGACTGTTATAAATTGTATAAAAAGGTGTCTTAAGTGCTCACTTAGTCTTAAGTGCCCACTTAAGGAACTTTTTTCAGTAATTATACCATCGTTTCTATTTTTTTTTTCACTATCAATAAAATGTTATAAATTGTACAAAAAGTGCTTCTCGCGTCTTAAGTACTCATTTAGTCTTAAGTGCTCACTTAAGAAACTTTTTTTAGTAATTATACTATCGTTTCTATTTTATTATTCGCTTCCAATAAAATGTAATAATTTGTATAAAAAGTTCTTTTCGTGTCTTAAGTGCCCACTTAGTCTTAAGTGCTCACTTAAGGAACTTTTTTCAGTATTTATACTATTGTTTCTATTTTATTCTTCACTTCCTTGGTTTTTTCAATTACTGCGTCTATAAAAGGCCTTTCGGATGGATTTACTACTAAACAGTAACGTACTAAGTCGTGGATGTCCTAAAAATTTAATTATTAATGTAATTAATTATTATTAATTAATTATTATTAAATTAATTATTTATTAATTATTATTAAATTAATTAATTATTATTAAATTAATTAATTATTATTAATTAATTATTAATTATTAATTATTAATTATTAATTATTAATTATTAATTATTAATTATTAATTATTAATTATTAATTATTAATTATTAATTATTAATTATTAATTATTAATTATTAATTATTAATTATTAATTATTAATTATTAATTATTAATTATTAATTATTAATTATTAATTATTAATTATTAATTATTAATTATTAATTATTAATTATTAATTATTAATTATTAATTATTAATTATTAATTATTAATTATTAATTATTAATTATTAATTATTAATTATTAATTATTAATTATTAATTATTAATTATTAATTATTAATTATTAATTATTAATTATTAATTATTAATTATTAATTATTAATTATTAATTATTAATTATTAATTATTAATTATTAATTATTAATTATTAATTATTAATTATTAATTATTAATTATTAATTATTAATTATTAATTATTAATTATTAATTATTAATTATTAATTATTAATTATTAATTATTAATTATTAATTATTAATTATTAATTATTAATTATTAATTATTAATTATTAATTATTAATTATTAATTATTAATTATTAATTATTAATTATTAATTATTAATTATTAATTATTAATTATTAATTATTAATTATTAATTATTAATTATTAATTATTAATTATTAATTATTAATTATTAATTATTAATTATTAATTATTAATTATTAATTATTAATTATTAATTATTAATTATTAATTATTAATTATTAATTATTAATTATTAATTATTAATTATTAATTATTAATTATTAATTATTAATTATTAATTATTAATTATTAATTATTAATTATTAATTATTAATTATTAATTATTAATTATTAATTATTAATTATTAATTATTAATTATTAATTATTAATTATTAATTATTAATTATTAATTATTAATTATTAATTATTAATTATTAATTATTAATTATTAATTATTAATTATTAATTATTAATTATTAATTATTAATTATTAATTATTAATTATTAATTATTAATTATTAATTATTAATTATTATTAATTATTAATTATTAATTATTAATTATTAATTATTAATTATTATTAATTATTAATTATTAATTATTAATTATTAATTATTAATTATTAATTATTAATTATTAATTATTAATTATTAATTATTAATTATTAATTATTAATTATTAATTATTAATTATTAATTATTAATTATTAATTATTAATTATTAATTATTAATTATTAATTATTAATTATTAATTATTAATTATTAATTATTAATTATTAATTATTAATTATTAATTATTAATTATTAATTATTAATTATTAATTATTAATTATTAATTATTAATTATTAATTATTAATTATTAATTATTAATTATTAATTATTAATTATTAATTATTAATTATTAATTATTAATTATTAATTATTAATTATTAATTATTAATTATTAATTATTAATTATTAATTATTAATTATTAATTATTAATTATTAATTATTAATTATTAATTATTAATTATTAATTATTAATTATTAATTATTAATTATTAATTATTAATTATTAATTATTAATTATTAATTATTAATTATTAATTATTAATTATTAATTATTAATTATTAATTATTAATTATTAATTATTAATTATTAATTATTAATTATTAATTATTAATTATTAATTATTAATTATTAATTATTAATTATTAATTATTAATTATTAATTATTAATTATTAATTATTAATTATTAATTATTAATTATTAATTATTAATTATTAATTATTAATTATTAATTATTAATTATTAATTATTAATTATTAATTATTAATTATTAATTATTAATTATTAATTATTAATTATTAATTATTAATTATTAATTATTAATTATTAATTATTAATTATTAATTATTAATTATTAATTATTAATTATTAATTATTAATTATTAATTATTAATTATTAATTATTAATTATTAATTATTAATTATTAATTATATAATTTTTCAAAGAAAAGATTTCTTACACATTTTCTATTTTACAAATATTATACTAACTTCACTAAAGGGGGCTTCTTGGGGGAAATGAACAGTCCCCGATATCACAGCTAAATTCACAGAATCTCCTCGTTCATAAATAATATCATAGGGAGATTTAAAATACATCATGGCGTACAATACACAACCCAAGCTCTAAAACAAAACAAAAAAGAAAATACAATCAAGTGTTAGAATAATTTAAAAATTAAAAAATAATTATTAAGATTATCCCTGAATTTTAAAGTTAAAAATAAATACTTAAAAAAGCTTGTTGCACCTGGGGATTGAACCCAGTCACCTTTGATTGCTAGAAAAGTGCCCCAAAATCAATAAAAATTAAAAAAAAAGTGTAGGTAATGTAAATTTTATTAATTTAAATTCGTATTTTTTCTTAATATGTAAATAAATGAATAAATAAATACCCAAATGTCCACTCTTTGATCTATAACACAATAACTTTCAACGTGAAAGAGTTCCGGAGCCCTATAAGTCATGGAACACCTTTCGGCAGCTAAATCTTGCAATTTTTGCGCATCTTGAGCACCGCAAATTTGTACTTTAGCTGGGGCACAGGAACCTACAAAATAAACCTCAAGATGAAGAACCTCTGGCAACCTAAAAATCATTATTTCTCACCTAAATCCATCAATATTGGATCAGCATGTTCAGTCAGGCAAATATTAGCAGTTTTTAAGTCTCTATGTGCTATAGACTCTGGTGTAAAATCATGTAAAAATTTTAAAGCCTCACACACTTCAGAGAAAATTCTTAAAATATCTTTAGCATCTAAATAATTTTTGTTAAAAGATCTTAAAGTTAGGTAATCGTGTAATGTACCTCGTTTGTAATAAGGTAACACTAAAAATGCTTCAGAAGTTGCATGGACAACAATGTCAGCTGAACCTAAAAGATTGTTATATAGCCCTTTAAATCAAAATTTTGGAGGACATACAGACATTTTTGATATGTCACTTTAGAGTATTTGAAAACGACAGGTAAAAAAAATTTGTTTTTCAGGCAAATGTCAAAAAACAAGAAAATAAAGTGTTTTTTAAAGTTATTTAAAAACGGTAGGTGTTATAAAAAAAAGTTTTGAATAAAAATTGTAAAGCATAAAGTTTTACATAAAAATGATATTTGACATTTTTTTATATTATTAAAATTGACAGAGTTAGGTTAGGTTAGAAATTAGGAAGAGATATATATGACTTGGAAAAATCATAGCAAGCTGAAAAGAATGAGATGTCAAAACGAAACAATATTTTATAAAAACATTAAGTAGATCAATGTTCTTTATTTCCCAAAATATTAAACTCATTGGCTTACGTAAAGGGGGTGTTAAAGCGGTTTGAATATTTAAAAAAATCGTAAAAAATAGACGATTAGATTAAATCGAATAAAATTTTGCATTTAGGTTAAATAGAGGCCCCTTTATAATCACACACAATATTAAAGTCATTGGTGTACATGTTACAGGGGTTTGAAACTTAAAATAAGTAAAATATCTGTTATTTACATTCGAAGAAGAAA
This sequence comes from Psylliodes chrysocephalus, assembly GCA_927349885.1. Lineage (NCBI taxonomy): Eukaryota > Metazoa > Arthropoda > Insecta > Coleoptera > Chrysomelidae > Psylliodes > Psylliodes chrysocephalus. The sequence continues at coordinate 2,275,715 of OV651834.1, forward strand.
ATTCTTCAAATAAAAGTTATTTCCTATATTATTCTCTATAATTTTTGTTTTATAGAAAATTTCTCTAAAATGGACCGTATTCGAGATATTTGAGAAAAAGTGTAAATTACTAATTTTGAAGAAAACTCAAAAACGGATAAAAAAAAAAACATTAAATTTTAAAATTAAGTTTTATTCTGGCCTGAGGTGAATTTATTAGAATTTGGACAAAGTCAGAACATCTTTACTTTATGGGAAGTCATTTTTATATTTTATGGAATATATCGGTAATTTACGTTTGGAGAAGAAAATTCTTCAAATAAAAGTTATTTCTAATATTATTCTCTATAATTTTTATCCTATACAAAATTTTCCTAAAATGGACCGTACTCGAGATATTTAAGAAAAAGTGCAAATTTGAAATTTTGAAGAAAACTCAAAAACGGATAAAGAGAAAAACGCCAAATTTTAAACTTAACCTTTATTCTAGTCTGCGGTGAACTGATTATATTTTTGTCAGTGTCGGAACATTTAGGGGGGTACTTTATAGGTGGCCATTTTTATATTTTATGGAATATATCTGTTATTTACGTTTGGAGAAAAAAATTCTTCAAATAAAATTTATTTCTAATATTATTCTCTATAATTTTTATCCTATACAAAATTTTCCTAAAATGGACCGTACTCGAGATATTTAAGAAAAAGTGCAAATTTGAAATTTTGAAGAAAACTCAAAAACGGATAAAGAGAAAAACGCCAAATTTTAAACTTAACCTTTATTCTAGTCTGCGGTGAACTGATTATATTTTTGTCAGTGTCGGAACATTTAGGGGGGTACTTTATAGGTGGCCATTTTTATATTTTATGGAATATATCTGTTATTTACGTTTGGAGAAAAAAATTCTTCAAATAAAATTTATTTCTAATATTATTCTCTATAATTTTTGTCCTTTACAAAATTTTCCTAAAATGGACCGTATTCGAGATATTTAAGAAAAAGTGCAAATATGGAATTTTGAAGAAAACTCAAAAACGGATAAAAAAAACATTAAATTTTAAAATTAAGTTTTATTCTGGCCTGAGGTGAATTTATTAGAAGTTGGACAAAGTCAGAACATCTGGGGGGGGGGGGTACTTTATGGGAAGTCATTTTTATATTTTATGGAATATATCTGTAATTTACGTTTGGAGAAGAAAATTCTTCAAATAAAAGTTATTTCCTATATTATTTTCTATAATTTTTGTTTTATAGAAAATTTCTCTAAAATGGACCGTATTCGAGATATTTGAGAAAAAGTGTAAATTACTAATTTTGAAGAAAACTCAAAAACGGATAAAGAAAAAACATTAAATTTTAAAATTAAGTTTTATTCTAACCTGAGGTAAACTGATTAAAATTTGGACAGAGTCAGAACATCTGGGGGGTATTTTATGGGAGGTCGTTTTTATAAAAATAAATAAAAATAACAAATATTTAAAAAAATTAAATAAAATTAGGTAAATTATTAAAAATAAAACAATAAAAAGTAAATAAAATTAAACAAAAATAAATGAAAAGATAAGTGTAAAAGAAAATAAATAAAAATAATTAAAAAAAATAAAAAATAAAAAAACAATAAAAAATAAATAAAAATAATAAATGGTTAAAAAAAATTATATAAAAATAGGTAATTTATTAAAATTAGAAATTAAATAAAAAAAATAAAAATAAATGAATAATAATAAAAAATATTAATTTTTATTTATTTATAAAAAATAAAAAAAAATAAAGAACGAAAAATAAACAAGAAAAAAATGAAAAAAAATCCAGAAAAATCATGAAAAAAAAAAAATAAAAAATAAACAAGTAATAAAAAAAGATTTTTTATTTTTATTCATTTTTTTTATTTATTATTTATTTATCTTGGTTTTTCTTGGCTTTTTTTCTTCGTATTTCTTGGCATTTTCTCTTAGCTTCTTTCTTGATTTTTCCTTTTTTTTCTCGTGATTTTTCTTGATTTTTCATTTTTTTCTTGTTTTTCTTTCTTGTTTATTTTTCGTTCTGGATTTTTCTTGATTTTTTATTAATTTCTTTCTTGTTTCTCTTGACTTTTTATCTTGGTTTTTCTTGGCATTTTCTCTTAGCTTTTTTCTTGATTTTTCCTTTTTTTTTTCATGATTTCCCTTGTTTTTCTTTTAATTTTTTCTTGTTTTTCTTTCGTTTTCTTATTTTCTTTTTTCAATTTTTGTTTTTTTGGTTTTTCCTTTTTTTTCTAATTTTGCTGTTTTTCTGTTTTTTTTTTTTAATTTTTCTTTCTTGTTTATTTTTCTTGACTTTTTATCTTGGTTTTTTCTTGGCTTTTTTTCTTAGTTTTTCTTGGCATTTTCTCTTAGCTTTTTCTTGATTGTTCCTTTTTTTCATGATTTTTCTTGTTTTTCTTTTAATTTTTTCTTGTTTTTTCTTTAGTTTTCTTATTTTCTTTTTTCAATTTTTGTTTTTTTTTTGTTGTTTTTTGGTTTTTCCATTTTTTTCTAATTTTGCTGTTTTTTTTTTCTGTTTTTTTTTTCTTATTTTTTTTTTCTTTCTTTTTTTTGTTTTGTTTTGTTTTTCTTGACTTTTTATCTTGGTTTTTTCTTGGCTTTTTTTCTTGGCATTTTCTCTTAGCTTTTTTCTTGATTTTTCTTTTTTTTTTTTCATAATTTTTCTTGTTTTTCTTTTCGTTTTTTCTTGTTTTTTGTTTTTTCCTGTTATTTTTTCTTATTTTTTTTCCGATTTTTTCTTTCTCGTTTTTTTTATTTCTTTTTCTAGTTCTTGTTTTTTTTTTTTTTAAACAGAACTGTTGGGAGTATATTTTTTCTCATGACATTTGATTTTTTTAAATTTATTTTTATTAATTTTTATTTATTTTTATTTATCTTTAATAACTTTTATTTATATTGATTTGTATTTATTTTTATTTTTTTTATTAATTTTTATTTAACGGAACAACTGCGTAAACTGTCACTTTAAAATTTAATTTACCATGTAAAGTCGTATAATATATTGAACATTTATAAATTAAAATTGTTATAGCTTATACTCTAAAGTGACATATCAAAAATTCTTGTATTTCCTCCAAAATTTTGAATTAAAGGTCTATTTGATTGGACGTCTTTAAATTATCACTCTATATAGTCAATTTTCAGAGATTGGTGGCAAAAAAGATTATAAATTAGTATTCCTCACCTTTAAACGTTGAATCGACAAGCTCTATTATATTGGGATGCCTAAGTTTTTTATAATAATTTATTTCTTGCATTGCAGTTTTTTGATCTTCTATACTGTGACACGTTATTCTTTTCAAAGCATACTTTTTCTTCGTGGTTGTATTTTCTACGAGATCTACGCACGAGAAACCGCTGAAATTAGAAAGTTAGATTTCGTAAACAGCTGGTTGTATATTTAATATTTACCCTTCGCCTAGACGTTCTAAAACAACGTATTTGATTCCGTTTATGTTTAAATGTTCCTTGGTACAAATGCAACCCATTTTCAATATCATACTAAGACCTAGAGTGTTCATTATACTATTTTAAATGATTCGAAAGTATATTTCACAATAAACTTACTCACATAACCTAAAAACTTCCTTCTTCTTTTTCTGTAGCAGAGAATGAAATTAGAAACAGTGTTGCCAAAATATATTTTTGTTATGTACCAGATTTGTCTAAAAAAATGTACTAGATTTTCATATCAATGAGGATAAAAAAAAGTGTTTATGGAACGAAAACAAAATAAGAAAGAATCTTAATTTATTTTACACGTAAAAGAAAAAGTGCTACACTTTGCTTCGAGTTTACTATGGTATCAGATTCTAAAAGAAATGTACTAGATCTAGTACAATTATAATATACTGACAACACTGACTGGAAAGGATTTTGCTACGTCAAACCACGTCGGACTTTCATAAAATAAGTAATTTTAAAATGTTTGATGGAATCGGACAATCGCATGTATTTATGGACTAGAAATAATTATTAAACAAGTATTATTATATCCCAAATAATAATTCTACAAAATTTCAATCTATTTATATATTGTTTATACGGGAAAACAGCAGCATTATAGAAAAAAAAAATATATAAAATAGAAAAATATACAGTGTCTAGCCAAATATTTACATACTACAATAATATAAAACCTACTGAGATCTATTTCTATCTGTTTTTTTTACTTTCCTATCTGTATACAGATAAAAGGAAAGTATAGGAAACATGATTTTTTTCGACCTCGAGTTTTCGACGGATTTTTACGTTTTGAGGTTCCCTAAAGCAGTTTTGACTATTTTCGCGATGATGTCTGTGTGTGTTTGCAGCATTGCCAGCTCTAGTATTATTGAGCATATATAACCGAATTAGTATTTTGATTTCCGATTCTATAAGACGGAAACCTTATAATCACTTTTTCAAAAATTTTAAATTAAAAAAAAAGACAAAAACAAGAACAAGACAAGAACAAGACAAGAACAAGACAAGAACAAGACAAGAACAAGACAAGAACAAGACAAGAACAAGACAAGAACAAGACAAGAACAAGACAAGAACAAGACAAGAACAAGACAAGAACAAGACAAGAACAAGACAAGAACAAGACAAGAACAAGACAAGAACAAGACAAGAACAAGACAAGAACAAGACAAGAACAAGACAAGAACAAGACAAGAACAAGACAAGAACAAGACAAGAACAAGACAAGAACAAGACAAGAACAAGACAAGAACAAGACAAGAACAAGACAAGAACAAGACAAGAACAAGACAAGAACAAGACAAGAACAAGACAAGAACAAGACAAGAACAAGACAAGAACAAGACAAGAACAAGACAAGAACAAGACAAGAACAAGACAAGAACAAGACAAGAACAAGACAAGAACAAGACAAGAACAAGACAAGAACAAGACAAGAACAAGACAAGAACAAGACAAGAACAAGACAAGAACAAGACAAGAACAAGACAAGAACAAGACAAGAACAAGACAAGAACAAGACAAGAACAAGACAAGAACAAGACAAGAACAAGACAAGAACAAGACAAGAACAAGACAAGAACAAGACAAGAACAAGACAAGAACAAGACAAGAACAAGACAAGAACAAGACAAGAACAAGACAAGAACAAGACAAGAACAAGACAAGAACAAGACAAGAACAAGACAAGAACAAGACAAGAACAAGACAAGAACAAGACAAGAACAAGACAAGAACAAGACAAGAACAAGACAAGAACAAGACAAGAACAAGACAAGAACAAGACAAGAACAAGACAAGAACAAGACAAGAACAAGACAAGAACAAGACAAGAACAAGACAAGAACTCTTTTGATTTCTTAAAATTTTTCCAACACTATTTTTGATTGTATCAACCACTAAGTACTGCTGTGAAAGCTTGAAGTTTATAGTATAAGAAATGTGGCCTTGAATTAGATGAAATCCTACCTTTAAGTTCCTAGACATTTAGTCGAAAACAAATGACATAAAATAGGGTGTTGCTTAAGGTTCTGTTCTTGGCCACACTTAAATACATCAGGAAGTTTCACTCTATTTGCTGACGATACTACTATCTTGTGGCATAATAAATACATCAATATTCTTTATGCAAATGTTAGTAATGATCTCAAATCAATAAAAAAGTTGTTAGAAAATAGTTGTAGCTTCCAAACTTTGAAGTGATAGTTTGATTACTTTCCAGACAGCTCTCGTACGTATTGGTATCATGGGCACAAATATCTTTAGTTTTCTTTAAACCTGAAATGTTTTGTTATGTTATATCTATTAAATTTCCGTGAGTTAGTTTTAATATGGATATACTTAGTCGCAATAATTATTTAGAGCACAAAATGATACGTTTTAAATTGAAACCAGGACGATTCGAAGAAAATGATAAGACAACGAAGATTTATAAGTATGTACCTATCTCGTAAAACCTACATAATGCAGAACTTTCACTATTTTTGGTTATCTACTGGCATCTCATTAAATATTTGAATCTGCAGTCTTGGAAATGTAATATATACTTATTTTTGTTAGGTAATCTTTTGTTACGACGATCAGAGGGTTTTAATTTTCCGATATTATAATAGTATATTATTAAACGAGCAATTTATGGTAGCCATTAGTCACCCGAGTGAATAATGGCCATAAATTGCGAGTCTAATACTATACTTTGTCCACGACCATTATGGTTTCTTTATTAAATAAAAGTTAAGTGTAGAATGGAAAGTTTTTATTAAACATAGGTAACTAACTGTTGTTTTTTCGACTTTACGATTTTTCTATTTTTTTTTTGATTTTTCGATTTTTTTTTTCGATTTTTCGATTTTTTTTCAATTTTTTTCGTTTTTTTTTTTTCGATTTTTCGATTTTTTTTCGATTTTTCGATTTTTTTTTTCGATTTTTCGATTTTTCGATTTTTTTTCCATTTTTCAATTTTTTTCCATTTTTCGATTTTCGATTTTTCGGTTTTTTTTTTTTGATTTTTCAATTTTTTTCGATTTTTTTTTTTTCGATTTTTCGATTTTTGGATTTTTTGATTTTTCGATTTTGAAAAATTGAAAAATCGAAAAAAAAAAAACCGAAAAATCGAAAAAAAAAAAAATCGAAAAATCGAAAAAAATCGAAAAATGAAAAAAAAATCGAAAAAAATCGAAAAATCGAAAAAAAAATCGTAAAATCGAAAAAAAAATCGAAAAATCGAAAAAAAATTGAAAAATAAAAAAAAATAGAAAAATCGAAAAACATTGACAAATCGAAAAATCGAAAAAAAAAATCGAAAAAAAAATCAAAAAAAAAATCGAAAAAAAATCGAAAAATCGAAAAAAAAATCGAAAAATCGAAAAAAAAAAACGAAAAAAATTGAAAAAAAAAATCGAAAAATCGAAAAAAAAAATCGAAAAATCAAAAAAAAAAAAAAAAAAAAAATAGAAAAATCGATAAAAACGAAAAATCGAAAAGTCGAAAAAACAACAGTTAGTTTTTTTTTTCGATTTTTCGATTTTTCGATTTTTTTTTCGATTTTTCGATTTTTTTTGATTTTTTTTTCGATTTTTTTTTCGATTTTTCGATTTGTCAATGTTTTTCGATTTTTCTATTTTTTTTTATTTTTCAATTTTTTTTCGATTTTTTTTTTCGATTTTTCGATTTTTTTTTTTTCAATTTTTTTCGATTTTTCGATTTTTTGTCGATTTTTCGATTTTTTTTCGATTTTTTTTTTGATTTTTTTTTCGATTTTTTTTTCGATTTTTCGATTTGTCGATGTTTTTCGATTTTTCTATTTTTTTTTTATTTTTCAATTTTTTTTCGATTTTTTTTTTCGATTTTTCGATTTTTTTTTCAATTTTTTTCGTTTTTTTTTTCGATTTTTCGATTTTTTTTCGATTTTTTTTTTGATTTTTTTTTCGATTTTTTTTTCGATTTTTCGTTTTTATCGATTTTTCGATTTGTCGATGTTTTTCGATTTTTCTATTTTTTTTTTATTTTTCAATTTTTTTTCGATTTTTTTTTTCGATTTTTCGATTTTTTTTTCAATTTTTTTCGTTTTTTTTTTTCGATTTTTCGATTTTTTTTCGATTTTTCGATTTTTTTTCGATTTTTCGATTTTTTTTTCGATTTTACGATTTTTTTTTCGATTTTTCGATTTTTTTCGATTTTTTTTCATTTTTCGATTTTTTTCGATTTTTCGATTTTTTTTTTTTTCGATTTTTCGGTTTTTTTTTTCGATTTTTTAATTTTTCAAAATCGAAAAATCAAAAAATCCAAAAATCGAAAAATCGAAAAAAAAAAACCGAAAAATCGAAAATCGAAAAATGGAAAAAAATTGAAAAATGGAAAAAAAATCAAAAAATCGAAAAAAAAATCGAAAAATCGAAAAAAAATCGAAAAATCGAAAAAAAAAAACGAAAAAAATTGAAAAAAAATCGAAAAATCGAAAAAAAAAATCGAAAAATCAAAAAAAAAATAGAAAAGTCGAAAAAACAACAGTTAGTTACCTATGTTTAATAAAAACTTTCCATTCTACACTTAACTTTTATTTAATAAAGAAACCATAATGGTCGTGGACAAAGTATAGTATTAGACTCGCAATTTATGGCCATTATTCACTCGGGTGACTTGCGCCCCTCGCCTTGCGTGAATAATGGCTACCATAAATTGCTCGTTTAATAATATACTATAAATTATTTATGTAGAATAATATTAAAACTTCTATAAAAATTCGATCTTTCAAAGATTTCTTTTATTTGAAATAGTGGTTTGCTTCAATTTTTTGAATTTTTAGTAAGTCTCATCCTTTTTTTTTACTTATATTGTATTTTTTTAATTTTACATTGAATTCTTGTATAAAGTTTCTAAATTCTTTGCGTTAATTGTATGTTTATATATTTTTGGATATAAAAAAAAATAATATTATCGCACACAAGCTGTACCTAGACAAATTTATGTGGTTTAGATGTATAGAGAAGGTTTTATTTAATTACTAATATTTACTCTCTTGAAACACGAAAACATAATGCAAATCGGCCTAATGTGAGAAGTGCATAAGTCCAAAAACTTCATGTATAGTCCCATATAAATTTGGTCAAAATCAAATAATTGGATCCATGAGAAAATCCTCAAATTCTTCATTTTTTATATATATTTAACGATATTCCAGTTACCTGTCAAGACGCTTTGAGTTATATTTCCATTAGGACGTCATTACCTTCTTATCTTACATAAATTAATCAAATAAAAGTATTTCCCTGAATGCCAATATTTTTGCTTGAACGAAATAACATTCAATAGTCGTACCGACAATATGCAACGGCTACCTAAATCAATGATATTTAATTGATAACACACAAATGCTAATGGCATCATCTCGTGCATATCAATTAGAACTTGTGTACTTATTGTTATTTTTAATGTTTACCATTTGCGTAATACACGGGAAATTCTTTGGGAATACTTAGTTAAGTCTGACCTTCATGTTGGTAATACGTGGTAAACGCATATGTGTTGGTTATAAATAATGACCACCAAAAATTAAAATTTGTTCATTGGATGTATTATTTTTAATCAGTTAATAACTGTCGTTATTACTTTCCTATCTGTATACAGATATAAGGAAAGTATAGGAATCATGATTTTTTTCGACCTCGAGTTTTCGACGGATTTTTACGTTTTGAGGTCCCCTGAATCCGTTTTGACTATTTTCGCGATGATGTGTGTGTGTGTGTGTGTCTGTAGGTCGCATAACTCATGAACCGATACACAGAAAAACACCAAATTTTAAACTTAAGCTTTGTTTCAGCGTCCAATGAGCTGATTAGATTTTGGGCAGAGTCGGAACATCTGGGGGGGTACTTTATAGGTGGTCATTTTTATATTTTATGGAATATATCTGTTATATACGTTTGGAGAAGAAAATTCTTCAAATAAAAGTTACTTCTTATATAATTATCTATAATTTTTGTTTTATGCAAAATTTTCCTAAAATGGTCCGTATTCGAGAAATTTGACAAAATGTAAAAAAAATAATTTTTTATAAAAATTGTTCAAATAAAAGTTGTTTGTAATATAATTCTCTATAATTTTTATCCTATAAATATTTTCTCTAAAATGGACCGTATTCGAGATATTTGAGAAAATGTGTAAATTTCGAATTTTGAAGAAAACTCAAAAACGGATAAAGGAAAAAACATTAAATTTTAAACTTAAGTTTTATTTCGACCTGAGGTGAACTGATTAGATTTTGGACAGAGTCGGAACATTTGGGGGGGTACTTTATTGGTGGTCATTTTTATATTTTATGGAATATATTCGTTATTTACGTTTGGGGAAGAAAATTCTTTAAATAAAAGTTACTTCTTATATAATTATCTATAATTTTTGTTTTATGCAAAATTTTCCTAAAATGGTCCGTATTCGAGAAATTTGACAAAATGTAAAAAAAAATTTTTTTTATAAAAATTGTTAAAATAAAAGTTGTTTGTAATATAATTCTCTATAATTTTTATCCTATAAATATTTTCTCTAAAATGGACCGTATTCGAGATATTTGAGAAAATGTGTAAATTTCGAATTTTGAAGAAAACTCAAAAACGGATAAAGGAAAAAACATTAAATTTTAAACTTAAGTTTTATTTCGACCTGAGGTGAACTGATTAGATTTTGGACAGAGTCGGAACATTTGGGGGGGTACTTTATTGGTGGTCATTTTTATATTTTATGGAATATATTCGTTATTTACGTTTGGGGAAGAAAATTCTTTAAATAAAAGTTACTTCTTATATAATTATCTATAATTTTTGTTTTATGCAAAATTTTCCTAAAATGGTCCGTATTCGAGAAATTTGACAAAATGTAAAAAAAATAATTTTTTATAAAAATTGTTCAAATAAAAGTTGTTTGTAATATAATTCTCTATAATTTTTATCCTATAAATATTTTCTCTAAAATGGACCGTATTCGAGATATTTGAGAAAATGTGTAAATTTCGAATTTTGAAGAAAACTCAAAAACGGATAAAGGAAAAAACATTAAATTTTAAACTTAAGTTTTATTTCGACCTGAGGTGAACTGATTAGATTTTGGACAGAGTCGGAACATTTGGGGGGGTACTTTATTGGTGGTCATTTTTATATTTTATGGAATATATTCGTTATTTACGTTTGGGGAAGAAAATTCTTTAAATAAAAGTTACTTACAATATTATTATCTATAATTTTTGTTCTATGTCAAATTTTCCTGAAATGGTCCGTATTCGAGAAATTTGACAAAATGTGCAAAATTCTGATTTTTAAGAAAATTGTTAATCTAAAAGTTGTTTGCGATATCGATCTCTATAATTTTTGTTTTTAAATGACTTTTCTAAAATGGACCGTAATGGAAAAATTAGAGGAAAAGTGCTAAATTAAAATTTTTCAGTATTTTCGTTTTCAATGAATATCTATAGAAAAATGTTTCGAGGTAGATGTATGTGGAAAATGTATATATTTAGTTTATCCTCTAAACATTTTTAGAGATGCTGCAATAGGTTAACTAGATAGGAAAGTCATGTGTTGGACACATCAGATTTTATTTTTAAAGATGAAGCTGTCTAACCATGCATTTGTGAGATATGCGCTGGTATCTTCTAATAACATAGATAAATCTAAGTCAAGACTTTTATACTTTTTTTTGAATACGATTAAAATCAAATTGATCCAAGCAAGGCTCGTAAACTGCATCGCCGTGTGACATCTTTCTTTTTAGAAAAAGAAAGAACTTTTGCAATTCCCCATGCATTATAAGACTTACAGGATCAAAGAAATAGTTATTTGATTTTAAAATTCATAATGTTCATAGATTATGGTTGTAAAACTTATTAAAGTATTAAGAAATAAAAATAATTTAATTTTGACTATCTGCATTCTAAGAAAAGTGAGTTTCATTCTCATTAGGTGACGAGTAAGCAACAACAACAAATATCAGAAGAAACTATAAGACAGTTCAGCAACCCAAGATACTTGGAGGAAAGAAAATTTTGGCTAACGGATCTCATTCTGGGAAAGTTGCCAAAAGAAGGACCCGTACTTCATGCGATTGTTTCGTAAAAAAAATCTTGACAGACAAACAAGAAATAACTACCCAAGCAATTGAGTAGGTGCGGCATACAAAACGAAGGTGTGGCTATAAACAAATTTCAAGAAGACACTGGCAAAACAGTTATACCATTAGGGTTATTTGTTGATGTGCATTATGTACATGATACTATTACCACAGAAAAGTTCATGAGTTGCGAGATGGTGATCAAATAAGACGAACTGAATTGTGCGAATGGTTATTGGTACGAATTCAAGAAGATCCCGAGATTTTAAACAAAATTTTGTGGTCAGACGAGTCGAAATTTACACGTAATAGTAAAGGCACAGCTTATACAATACAGCTAAAACACTCTCTTGGCGGCAACGGTTTGCGTCGATTTCGTCGCGCATCGCTTAAGCTCCGCCTTCGAAGGGAAAAGACGGTTTTGGTGTTCAGAAGCGTACTTAGGTAAGGTGTTGAGTCGTGCGTATAATTTCGTTGATTGTATAATTTCGTTGATTGTATAATTTCGTGGAGCCTATAATTTCGTTGATTTTGTTTGAGTTAAAGGTACTATTTTGGTGACTCTTTAGCTATGAGTAGAATGAGTGAAAAAAAAAAGACATCATTCTGTTTGTGCAGTCAAAAGCTGTTTTAATAAGGGTTATACCTGCAAGAAAACATTCTTTAGTTTTCCCAAGGACCCAAACCGATAAGTACCACATTATAAGAAATTTTCATTGTTAAAAATATAATTTATACAGGGTATCCCATTAGTGCGTTATTGTTCATTATTTTGTTGTAGACACGCAAGAAAGTTTTAAATAAAAGTTATATGGATTTGAAAAATACCTACATATTTTAAAAATATCTTTGGATATACAGGGTGTCACGTTTTTGCCTGGCAAATTAAAATGTATGTTTTTTAAATGGAACACCTTGTATTTTATTTTATGATAAAATTATTAACTCCCTAAATTATTGTAAAGACGAATTGATACAGAAAAATTTTATCAGGTATGTGTGTGGTTACCTTTTAATAAAAGCCTTGCGGATCCACTCCTCTGCGATACCTGTCTTAAATATAACAAAGATCACGTTGAATTAGATGATTTTTCTTTTTATTGCTTTTTAAAGGCATATGATAACGCCAATCCAGATACATTTGAAAATCTGCAACTGTCAAATGATGAATTTGTAGAACTAATATTCAATATTGAAAAGATATTTCAAAATAATTTTGAAGAATTGGCTACAAAAAATAACATTTGTACCACACTTTTAGAATTAATTAACCCAATACCCTTTAGTCATCCATGCTAACGTTTTCCAAAAGAATAACTTATTTTATTGTATGTTTAATCTCAATAACTAAAAAATATACTGACAATTAGTTTGACAGAATTGTCATTTATTTAAAATTTTAAAAATAATAGCAGTCGGTTGATCAAAATATGAACGGTGATTGGCGAATTTATTTTTTTTTGCAGTGTTCTCACTACCTAGAATGGATATGAAATATATTCGTTCAATTGAAGGCAATAGCATACTTTTTCGTTTTGTAATCTGTGCATGGATATTAGCCAATCTATGCACATACTACAAAACGAAAAAGTATGTTATTGCGTTCAACTACGAATATATTTCATATCCATTTTAGGTAGTGAGAACACTTTAACAAAATTAAATCTACAAATCATAGTTCATATTTTGGTCACCCAACTCCTATTATTTAAATTTTTTTAAATAAGTGACAATTCTGTTAAACTAATTGTCAATATATATTTTAGTTATTACATTAAAATTTTTGTGTAGACTCGATAAATAATAGCATTTTTGTTTCTATTGTGTCCACATTTAAAAAAAAATAAATTTTAATTAAACTACATGATACTAATTTAATTACGAGTATTAAAACTAAAGTCCTGAAAGTTTCGGTGAAGATGAGGACAGAGCATCTGCCTTCCACGCGAAAAGCCCGGGATCGAATCTAGGCCGAGGACTAATTAATTTTTCATGTTAATTTTATTTTATAAATTAGTCAACTTCGTAAATTATTTTAAAATTAGTTATTTTGTCTAAATAACCTAAAATAATTTTTTAAATTTGTAGATTTTCGTTAGTGGGTCGTAGAAAAAATATACTGACCATATCGAGTGGATTGTTCATATCACAATCAGACGATTGAGTACTCCGCATACGACGTCGTGCTCAAACTTCGTCTTTGTGTGATATTGCTATCATATCCACCCTTGTTGAACAAACTATAATTTATTTGTTTTCTTGGTTTAAACCAAAACTTAAGTTTTACATCAGAAATAGGAACTAAATTAATTTACTTTTCAAGTTTTCTTATAAAAATCGATATTACTTTCTCCAAGTACAAATTTAGTACCTACCTAAAATAAGTACTAATTATATAATATCGTGTAATATTGTAATTCAAATTTCACATTACTATAAAGTTTCAAAATTCCCTACTTCGGTATGGTCAGATAAAAATTGAATATATTATATTAATAAAAACTGTCAAAGTATTACTTCTACAAATCTGTATTTCAATTAATAAGAATACATCTAAATATAACCAATATTGTTAAAATAAAAGCACAAATTCTTTATAATTCCAAAATACCATAGAGTACCCAGACCTCAGTCGAAGCATTCGTTTATCTAGGTATAAACCCTTTGCGCGAAGAGTAACACTTGCCAGAGACACGGGGTACCACTTGATTTGCATCCACGAGCGTGACACAATTCTTTAACAATTGAAGCCCTTGGTGTAAAAAGGATCCAAGCCACAATTTGTCGTGAAGTGACTGTTTTAGCTCAAAACATTTGTTAACGAGAATTTTACTAGCCACATACAAATTATTTTACCTCTAATCCGAAAGATGTGCTATTTTTCGTAATATTTATATTTAAATAATGTTTCTAATTATATTTGACAGATTTAAAACAAATTAAAAATTTAATTTCCCAAAACTTACTTAATATGGCATGTAACCAACCTTATTACGCCAAGGTTTTCAATTTTTTCAATAATAAAAAAATTGTTTAATCCGGGCCCGACTTTTCCCTCGAATCTAACAGAGATAGCACCATTCCGTCTTGCTTGGTTCTCGACCGGCAGATCAAAGACGCCGACACGGAGTTGTGGAGCTGTATTGTATAAGCTGTGTCTCTAGGTTATGTTTATCAAGCAACACTCTAAACATGAGTTGTGGAGCTGTATTTTATAAGCGTGCTATTACTCAAGAAGATAAGCCCACTTGGCGATCCAATTTCGAGCACGTTTGCGCATGACAACAATCCAGCTGGTGGGCATGGAAAAGCATTAACTAGAGCGGTTTTAATCAATTTTTATATTTATTTATTATAATATTGATATATTATTAAATTAAATATTTTTTGGCTTGCCTAATCATTTTAAAATGTCCCAAAACGTGTAAAAAAAGTATTATGAGCAAAAAAGAAAATGTCTGTCTATTATTGTTCACCATAACTTTTAAAATTTAAAATATTTAAAAAATCGAATTTTCTCGTTTTATTTTAGTTTTAAAATTCGTATAGTGATTTAATAAAAAAATTACAAACAGGGGTAAAAAGAGGAAGGGGGTAAAAATTCAAAATATTTGAAAAAATATTCGAGTTATATTATTTTAGAGTTTTTAAAGCAGTAGTCGCCAACCCGTCGATCGCGAGCTACCGGTAGCTCGCGACGGCAATTCTGGTAGCTCTCACAACGATTTTAATTTAAAAAATCAGAGAAGCTTCCGAAAATTCCACAAAAAAATCTAATTGTCATAATATTAAACATAAACAGCGGCAACGTTGCGGTGAGCGATCTGACGCTGACGCGTTAGTGGATTGCTTTGAACGGGATAAATACGCACGGCGCGGCGACATTGCGCTAGGGAAGGGTAAAACAGTGACTTTTTAATAACAGGTACAGTCTGCTTCAGTTCCATAAAATACCTGTTTCAAAAAACCTGTTCCAGTTCCAAGTTGTTCCAACAATTTAAACCACAAAGCACATAGAGGTTCCACGTGAATGACCAAGGTCAAAACCGACAACTGACATTTTTTATGCTATTTGCTCCAAACTCTAGATGGGGCTACTGGTAAAATTCTGATTTCTTACTCCATTTTTAAGCTTTATGGGAGAAAAACTTAACCAAAGACTCCAAAGATGTGACGTGTATTTATTTATGTTTTTGGTTAATCTCATTTTTAGTGATTTTTTGTTGGCTTTGGCTTTTGGTTTCTGTTTATAGTTTCGTCTTAGTTATTTGCAAAATTGTGATGTTATGCTTTTCTATTTGCTACTGTGTTTTGCAATAATTTTGGTGCTACCTGTGGGTGCTACGTTGAAAACTTCGAGAAAAACTTCATTGATTCACCATGCATCTGCATCATAAAAAGACAAACGGGTATAACAACTAATTGATAATCAATTTATCACTGGACTAGATTCCGAAATCATTTTTCACATAAGAGAGTAATACACAAAGCAGTGGAGTAATACCACCATCTGTATTTGGAAGGAAAATACCTATTTATCATTGAATGAATAGTTAAAAGGATTCACCTTTTAATACAATACCTACATTACATTTATCCTCGGTTTAAAAGACATTTATAAAATATATTATTTTAGTGTTAATAAAATGTAATATCCTAGTCTCTACTTCACATTTAAATTATTGATAGGTATTTTAAAGATTTGAGAGTAAGTATTTCTTAAATATGTATTATTATTTGTATTTATTTTTATCTAATAATATTTATTTAAGTTATTAATAAACATATTTTAAGAATGTTCTATTTTATTATTTATTGATATATCTTATATTTATTTAATAATAATATGCAGAACCAACTCTCCACATCAGACCCTTGCTTATAACAAATTAATTCCTCAAATTTGGTATAATCGACCTAAATTATTTTGTAAAATAAAAGTTTCGAACTTACTAGTTCCATTCTTTATTTTATAAAATAATTTATGTGGAAATCATTTAAAATTTAATTTAAAACTACTACCTACTCCTAAAAATTACAATTTGAATTTACCGCCATCTGTCAATTGTCATTTTAGTTCCAGCTCCAAACACAAGGTGGCGCTAATTTGGTTTAAAAGTTTAACATTGGCGTGGGGCATAGAAATAATATAGAAGACCAATATAAACATAACATTTAAGCAGAAATTGAAACCTACTGTGCATAAAAACGCGTCTCTGCGCCTGACATCGCAAAATAGTGTGTCTAGAAGCTTGCGCAATATGCATGACTTGTCCCTGTAGTGTTGCCAAATATATTAAACATACCTAACAGAAAAGAATTTTAAATTAATTAATTTTTAAATTATATGATTTAAACAGTTTATATCTACGAAATATCGCCACAAAATAACTTATAAACATTTAAATAATCAACTAATAATATTTATGTGTAATTACATTCCCAAAAATATATACAAATACCGTATTAATGTCATTAATACCGTATTTTTAATGTTCAATAAGCGATTCACCTACAAATTCAATATTGACCTGACAATAGCACTAAAATCCGGTGTTTCAAGGCTATATGACGCTGCCCTTACAGGACCGTTTGTAGTTTATTATTTATGCCGCGTTTGAGAATCCACATCGGATGCATCTGAGATGTAGTAGTAGTAAATCTTTGATCACGTGATTCAGTATACGTAAATGTAATGGGACAGATGTGTCCGATGTGGATAAAAAACGCTCGAGATGTAAAAAATGCATCCGATGTGGATTCTCAAACGCGGCATTAATTACATGATGAAAGTGGCATTTTATTTTTAGTTTTGTGTAGTGTTTAGTCAAATCCTAGGTACAATAAAAGACACTTTTACATTGGCTAATGAAAATGTAATCAATGTATTAGGCAGCTGTTATATTTATTACAAGATTTATGTCTGCAAATCTAAACCTACCTAAGAATTATAATTATGTAAATAGAGAGCTGTATATTTATATACAGGCTGCCCAGCGACGGGGAGACATTATCGATATCGGTTTTAAGGCATTTTAAAACATAAACCCGATCTCAACAATCTTAGGAACTCTTCTGTCACTCGATATTTTAATCGGTACTTCCTCTTCGCTTTTTGGCTGGCACAACAATTATTTACATTTCTTCATTCCTTACCGCGTTCGAACCAGTAAGGTTTAAAGAAATTTAAAAAAAACCTACTTTAAAAATAAAGATGTTAATGATTTTCTTATGGATCCCATCTTCAGATCTTGACTTAATGTATATAAAACTGTTTCCTTTTCTAACAAAAAGAATCCTAGAAATCGGGCAACGTGGTAAAGAATTATCGATCAACATACTTAAAAAAATATTTCAACGAATTGAGAATATCCTACCATTTTGAAGTATGTTAAAAAAAATTGTTAATAAAGTGAAAAGTAGGGCATGAACATATATTATAAAGTATATAAAATGATAGATAAATCCAGTTTAGAAGGTATTATAAATAAACTGTGGAAATATCGAGAATCTCGATTTTGAATCGGAAAAATATTCTACGCAATTTAGTATGAAAGCTGATCAAAATGAAACACATGAACGACAAACTGTTATTGACAACTTTCTTCAAACGTTTTCTGTTTTTCCGAAAACTAACTAGATAGTTCGAAAATCATTTCCTTCGTTAAAACGCCTCTTGTTCCGAAAAAGTTACACGCCTGTCAACATTCATCGTTCATTAAAAAAGTGGTAGATACAAAACGCTTCGTATTGTAAGGCCAAAATATATTTAGAAATCGAAATAGTCATATAAACAAAAAAATCATATGAGTGAGATAACTACCAAATTAATGATTTACAAGTTTATTCCTATTATTTATAAAATAGGCTTGCAATGTGCTAGTGTGGAATGTTATCATCGACTAAAAACTTTAAATCTTTGTATTAAATTGATCGAAAACAAACTATAAATTGGTTTAGGCTATATAGAATGTTTCTAGTAAGCAGCAACTAATTTTTATTATGGAACCGAAAGACCCTTTTAAAAGGGTTCAAAATTAAAATAAAATATGTACCAAGTAAATGTAGTAGTATTTTTTAATTTTTTAATTTATATTGAAAATGGTAACATGAAAGGTTTTCTGTCTAACGACTCATAGTCTCGGCTGACAAAATGTAAAAAAATATCGATCATAATATTCCTGGGCCCTATTTTGCACTCTCCAGATTAAATTTAGTTGTTGCAAATGATATTATCAAATAGGATGTCAAATCACAAGCAAAATCTCGTGACTACAGTACTAATGATTGCCTGTTTGGAAAAGTATATTTGTTTGTAAATATTTATATGCATAGTTATATTTAAATGCGCGAGTGTAATGTTAAGTATAAACAAAATCCGCCCATTATGTATATTCGTTTAGTTACCGACCCTAGTAGATAGGCAATTTGTTATTGTTTTAAGTTTTACCGTAGGGAGAGAGAAAATCAATATTAGGATAAATGGTCCAGCTACTTTCTGGTAACGTAGGTACCTAAAAAGTATTTTAGTTTTTGGTTAAGTAATTAATTATTGTAACAGTGATTTTCTTGTGATAGTACCTAATTTATTAATAAACGTAGTCAAAACCGGAGCACGTGGTTTTTCTGGAAAGTATTTTTAAAATCACAAGCAAAATCTCATGACTACTGTACTAATGATTGCCGAAAATTAACTAATTCATATTTTATGCCATATCTTTCTTAATAAGGACTGTCAGAACCATATTTACCTTAACTTGAAATTTTTTTAATCGTTTTTTGTATAGAATTATCTCTAAAAATGTATGATTGAAATATCGTGCGAACTATTTGTTCGATCAATAAAAAACTTGCACCGGTCCTGTTCGCGCCAGCACCGTTATACGCATGAGCTCCGACACACTATTTTCTCCTTATAGTTTCATTTTTGATATATGGAATCGGCTTTCTATACTATTTCTATGGCGTGGGGTCTCTAGAAGATACGTGCTTTGTGATTTAAACCGTTTGTTGTTTCGCGTTTGTTGCGACTTGCGAGCAGCGGGGAGTCCCACACATACAGAAACACCGAAACTAAAACAAGACAGTTTTACATCGACGGAACAGTTTGATTTTTACTTTTTCAACTGTTTAAAGGGTACCTGTCACAGTCACAGTGTAGCAGTCGCCAAAACGAAAATTTCAACCTAATAGTTGTTATTAATTTACACCTATTATGAATGTTTTTTTTTATAAAAAAAAAAAAAATAACTAAAAACACTATTGAATAAACAAATAATTATGTTCCATGCAATCTTATTTTATTTTTGTTTCATTTCAGAAAAATAACACAGATCAAAGATTCTATAATATTCATTATTTAATAATAAATATCAAGCTGTTTCAATATTACTGCTGGCTAGTCTGTAACTGCAACAGGCAACCGTCACAGTAACAGTAATTAATATTAATAAAGCCAATGCCTAATAACAAGTTGTTCTAGTACCACGCAATTTGCACTCTGCGACTGTGACAATAAGTAGCAATTTAAAATAAATAATCTCCGTCCACCGAAACAACTGTTTCGTTGAACTGTTTCGTAATTCGACGTATACCTGTTCCAATCTGTTCCAAGTGAAAACCTGTTTCAAAAATAACAGATACTGCTTCAGCGACACAACCCTACATTGCGCTTAGTTTAAAACTGAAAGTGTAGCACTGAGCAGCTACACCACTTCTGAAAATATCGTTCCATTATTGGTTGGGGAGGGGTATCAAGAACTTACCTTCGTGCACTTGAAGTCTCTCAAAAACGGTTTCTTCGAATAATATTCAATAAAACAGCAAGACATTCAAGCAATCTTCTCTATAGTGAATCACAAATGTTAGATATTAGGCAATTATATAGTATCCAGCTAGGGTGTCAACAGTACAAAAACAAAAATGAACTTACCAGATTAAGCCATCAATATCAAACAAGAACAAAACACTTACACTGTATACCAATAACTTCGAAATCTGTAGGACAAAGAAGCTATGTATATTTAGGTCCAAAACTGTTCAATTACTTACCACAGAGAATAACAGAGGAAACTTCTTATAAGAGCTTTAAAAAGCAACTTACACTCTTCATAAAAGAAAGTGAAAGAACAGATATTCATAAAATAATAGAGAGTTGAACAAGAACAAAATAGAAAATAAAAAATAAAAATTTTTCTCTTAGTCTATTCTTTCAATGATTTTAATTAATATTTTATGTAGCCTAGTAAATAAAAAAAAAAAAAATATATATAAAAAAAAATTTAAAAAAAAATGTATAACTTAAAATTATTATATATTTATCAAGTTTTTATTTAATAATCATATTTTTTTTTTACCACAAACAAGTATTTATAATACTTCAGTGGATATTTTTAGGTTTATTCATCCAATTGGCTTGATTGTATGTATTTTTAATTATTGTATATATTTTTTATTATGAATAAACATTATTATTATTATTATTATTATTATTATTATTATTTATACAAATTGTATGGATGGAACAATATTTTCAGAAGTGACGTAGCTCAGTGCTACACTGTCGATGCAAAGGAAAAGACCTAATAATATTATGGCAAGCAGTTGTAAGAAGGTAAAGACATAACACTTTCATTCGGAATGGGAAGAAAAATACTTTTTTATAGAAGTTAAAGATAAAATGTGTGTCTGTTATGTAATACTTCGGTCTCCGTTGCTAAAAAAGGAAATATTGAGAGACATCATAAAACTGTACATTCTAATTTTGAAAAATCATTCCCACTACATTCTGCCGCCAGAAAAGAAAAACTGAAACAGTTAAAAAAGCAGTTAATTGGACAACAATCAATATTTTTAAGAACAGTCGACAAAAATAAGGCTGCAACTGAAGCATCGTACCGTGTGTCCCAGATAATTGCACAAAAAAAGAAATCTTATGAAGACGAGGAAATGATAAAATAGGCGTTTTTAGAAGCTGCTGATTCGTTATTTGCCAACTTTAAAAATAAAGACGAGATAGTTTCAGCTATAAAATCTATGCAACTTTCTACTAATACAGAGATGAGACGTGTAGAAGTAATGAGCAATAATATTTTTGTCCACGACCACTTAATAATAAATCAATATTCTACCTCTTAACTAAGAGCATATAGTACCGATATATCACGGAGTGAATTATGATAATTCACGCTTTTGTAATTCTGGCACATTCCGATGGATAACTAAAGATAGGCGATACTTTTCATAACGATATTTTCTAGATCGAAAAATCGGAAAATCGAAAAATCAAAAAATCAAAAAATCGAAAAATCGAGAAATCGAAAAATCTAAAAATCGAAAAATCAAAAAATCGAAAAAAAATCGAAAAATCGAAAAAAATTTGAAAAATCGAAAAATCGAAAAATCGAAAAAAAAAATCGAAAAAAAAAAAATCGAAAAAAAAAAAATCGAAAAAAAAATCGAAAAAAAATCGAAAAATCGAAAAAAAAAATCGAAAAAAAAAAAATCGAAAAATCGAAAAAAAAAAAAATCTAAAAATCGAAAAAAATTGAAAAAATCGGAAAAAATCGAAAAATAAAAAAAAACCGAAAAATAAAAAAAAACGAAAAATCGAAAAAAAATTTGATAAATCAAAAAATCAAAAAATCGAAAAAAAATTTGAAAAATCGAAAAATCGAAAAAAAATCGAAAAATCGAAAAAACATCGAAAAATCGAAAAAAACATCGAAAAATCGAAAAAAAAATCGAAAAATCGAAAAAAATTGAAAAAATCGGAAAAAAATCGAAAAATAAAAAAAAACCGAAAAATCGAAAAATTAAAAAAATCGAAAAAAAATTTGATAAATCAAAAAATCGAAAAAATCAAAAAATCGAAAAAAAATCGAAAAATCGAAAAAATATCGAAAAATCAAAAAAAAAATCGAAAAAAATCGAAAAAAAAAAAATTAAAAAAAAAATCGAAAAAATCGAAAAATTGAAAAAAATCGAAAAAAATCGAAAAAATCGGAAAAAAATCGAAAAATAAAAAAAATCGAAGAATCGAAAAAAAATCGAAAAAATCGAAAAAACAACAGTTACCTATGTTTAATAAAAACTTTCCATTCACACTTAACTTTTATTTAATAAAGAAACTCGCCTACGGCTCGGGACGCAAACGTCACCCTGCGTGAATAATGGCTACCATAAATTGCTCGTTTAATAATATACTATTTTACAGTTAAGAACTGAGTTAGATAACTGTGTTTATTTTTCACTTCAACTGAATGAATCAATAGATGTCGTTGACACTGCCCAGATGGTCGTGTTCGTCAAGATGGTTTTTAGTGATTTTACGATTAAAGAAGATTTCTTGAAGTTTATTCCACTGAAAGGACACACTACTGGACAAGAGTTGTTTTCTCATTTAAAAAATATTATTTCTTCCGAGAAAATTCCAATATCGAAAATGGTAGGCTTGACAACCGATGGCGCTCCAGCTATGGTGGGTTGTGATAAGGGTCTGGTGACGTTATGTCGTAAAGATGAAACTTTTCCGCAATTTCTCTGTTACCACTGCATTATCCATCAGCAAGCATTATAAGCAACGTTATAAAACTGGAGGCAAAAATTGTGAACAAGATTAGAGCTCAAACGTTACAAAGAAGATTATTCAAAACCTTGGCCGATGAAGTTGACTGTTAATACGGGGACCTACTCCTTCCCTCTGAAGTCCGATGGTTAAGTAGAGGACGGGTGCTGAAACGTTTTAATGATGTCCTATCTGGCATAGTTCAATTTTTCAAACAACGCGATGAACCGACTCCGGAACTAGAAAATTCAATCTGGCTTAGAGATTTTGGTTTTCTCGTGGACATTACAGAGAAAATATCTCAAAATCCATTAAAACCCTATGACAGCAAATATCATGTAGAAATTGTTTCTACCCTGAAGAATAACTTCAAAAATCGTTTTAAGAATTTCAACGAAATGGCTTTAGTAGCGCAGTTTGTTGTTTCACCCTTTATGGAAATTGATATCCAACAGTTTGCAACTTGTGTTATGCAGAACTTTGGCGAAGATATCGCTGCAACAGAAATGGAAGTAGTTGAGTTTCAAAATGATTTAGCCTTAAAATCGTAAGTCTTAAGTACCAAATGTATCTGGCCTACTGTAAGTAAAGACAAATATTCAGTTCTACGCCATGTTGCCTTGAAAGTGAAAGCATTATTTAGTTCAACCTATTTGTGTGAATCTTCTTTTTCCAATATGAAGTTTATTAAGAACAAATATCGCAATCGACTTACAGATGAACATTTGGATAATTGTATTCAAATGGCTGTATCAAATTATGTTTATGTTCATGATAGTGCGTTACTTTTTTGTTGTTATTATTAACTATTTTTAAATCTTACGTGACATGCCGTTGTGGATGGATAAAAGTTTGTGTTTATGTTTCAAACACCTTCGTTTGGTAAGTAGGAATGTAGCTATGAACAAGTACGTACTAGTAATATTAGTTATTTTGTTATTAGTTTATTATTAGAACCTATGTGTTATGTATTACCAGTTAAATAGTAAAATAAATACATATAATAATAAATTAACTGTGGATTATTTCATTTACGTTGCGTTACGTGGCTTCCGTGTGGGTAGCTCGTTGTTTATTCCAAAATTAACAAAGTAGCTCAACACATTGAGAGGTTGGCGACCACTGATCTATATTCATGCAAGTTTAGAAGAGCCTCCAACACCACATTTGCTCTTTAACCATCTAAACTCATAATAAATAATTCTGTAGCTATTTCTGGAACTTAAAATACAAGTAAAAATAATTTATTCATAAAACGTATACCTATATTTAACCAATACAATAATGTTGTTACTCATTCGAACATGAGAATATTAATGGAAAAGGTACTACCCAGACAAAATGAGACGTTCCCACAGACGTGCAAATTTTGTAAATGATGTTAACTTGGTGGTTCTTTACGTAGACAATTTATGAATTGACGTATTTTTTTGTACAACTTTTTTGTTTGGCATAAAATAATACCAATGCAAAAGATTATAAATGAATCATAAGGTGAAATACATAAAATTTTGATAATAAACTAATCTAATAAAAGTAAATAAAATGTAAAATAGAAGCAAAGGTAATAAAATTATGTATAACACTCAATATAAAGATGCACAACAATACCTATCTAAAAATATAATACTTTTTTCCACGTTTGCGACGAAAAAAATGCAAAAAATCCCGTCTGGTCGTCTATACGTGCGTATTTATGTGACTAACATGATAACCATAGGATTAAGGGCTGTTTTGACTTTAGCTAATAATTTCTTTCAGCAGAGATCATTTTCGGATCCGTATTACTTAATTATTTAATATAATAAAACTATCAAAAAACTAATACGAAACACTGTAACAAAAATTCAATATTACTTAAATTATTTGATGTAATATAACTATCAAAAAAGTAATACAAAAAACCGTATTTATTTATTGTAATTCTAGTGTTATAAATCAATAATTTTGACATATATGTACGTGTGGAATATGGCGTAATATATTGTAAAATATGCAATTTCGGTCAGTTTGTTTCTATATTACAAGAGGTAACCGCTATACCGAAATATTATCTTGAAACTACGAATATTATCTTTGTGTTGATGTATAATAATTTAGTTTTATAAACTTTGGATCACCCCCGGTATCTCCAATATTATGGGTTGCTATTTGGTTCTTCCGTTTGTGAAAAGCATAGCTTAGGTTTTTGTATGTAAAAATTGATACAATTTTTAAATGATGGTATGTCATAAATAAACAAAAAAAATTAAGAGATATTAATTTTTTTCTATTTAAAATACTTTTTTTATAGAAAGTCTACGGTTAAACATTATCGTACTCATTTTTTTCGTTTTGACATGTATTTTTTGATAAAATAACAAAATATATAGTCGCAATTAAAAAATATGCTCAAAACTGAAGAAAAACAAAAAATATATCCATCAATTAAGGGTGAGATTACAGAACGTCTGCAACTTTGCAGATCTGCAAATATGGCGACAACTTTGAAGATCTGAAAATATGGCGGACTTACAGATGCAAGTATCAAGGTGTCGTAATCCAAAAAATATTTGCAAATTAGCAAAATTTATTGTGGTTTATTACGAATTTTCAGATATTTTTTTGAATACGAAAACTTGATACTTGCATCTGTAAGTCCGCCATATTTGCAGATCTGCAAAGTTGCAGACGTTCTGTAATCTCACCCTAAGTGAAGTCTTGCAATGTAAGGGTTTCGTAGTACCCTTAAAAGAAAAAAATATGTACGTGTAGGTAAAGGTTAAACCTGTGTTCCTCTGGAAGCACTTTTTCAAAATGTAATTCAGTTTTTTATAAACAAAATTGAAAAAATGGTTAATAAAAGTCTAGTTTTCTAAATTAGTTACACAAAAATAACTGAAATTAAGTAGAACAAACCAGAAGAATCAAGTTTTACTAGTTGTTTGACACAAAATGTCAATTTGTAAGAAAGTATGCGTTATTTCCGTTATTTTCACCAGAACAATTGGAGTGTATTAGTGGACGATGTACCTACATGCTACACGTGAAATTTATTCGACTTTTATAAATATTCCAATCTTGTTCCTAAAATAGCCTAGTCTTTAGAAAAGGAAAAATTTTAAATAAACTACTTTTTAAAACGAATTAATGATAAAAATAGTTTTAAGGATTTCAACGAAATGGCTTTAGTAGCGCAGTTTGTTGTTTCACCCTTTATGAAAATTGATATCCAACAGTTTACAACTTGTGTTATGCAGAACTTTGGCGAAGACATCGCTGCAACAGAAATGGAAGTAATTGAGTTTCAAAATTATTTAGCCTTAAAATCGTAAGTCTCAAGTACCAAATGTATCTGGCCTATTGTAAGTAAAGACAAATATTCAGTTCTATGCCGTGTTGCCTTGAAAGTGAAAGCATTATTCAGTTCAACCTATTTGTGTGAATCTTCTTTTTTCCAATATGAAGTTTATTAAGAACAAATATCGCAATCGACTTACAGATGAACATTTGGATAATTGTATTCGAATGGCTGTATCAAATTATGTTTATGTTCATGAGAGTGCGTTACTTTTTTGTTGTTATTATTAACTATTTTTAAATCTTACGTGACATGCCGTTGTGGCTGGATAAAAGTTTGTGTTTATTTTTCAAACACCTTCGTTTGGTAGGTAGGAATGTAGCTATGAACAAGTACGTACTAGTAATATTAGTTATTTTGTTATTAGTACCTATGTATTATGTATTACCAGTTAAATAGTAAAATAAATACATGTAATGATAAATTAACTATGGATTATTTCATTTACGTTGCGTTACGTGGCTTCCGTGTGGGTAGCTCGCTGTTTATTCCAAAATTAACAAAGTAGCTCCACACATTGAGAGGTTGGCGACCACTGGTCTAAAGTATAAACATTTTCATTTTACAATCAATTTAATATTTTTAAAAAAATTACGGAAGAATGTAAAAAAGGAGGGGTAAAATTGAAAATGTAATAAATAAATAAAAACTCATGCTTTTTTTGTTGTTATTTGAACAACCCATCACTGCACAGTATACCATAGTAAATGTTTAAAACAATGTTTTTAAATATATCATAAAGAGCTTTATACACGTTTACTTCTAAAACACAACAAACCAAAGAAACAAAATTAAATTATCAGTAAAGGTGGGTCCACATTGTTCCTGTTCGTGATCACGCTCGTGATCGTGATCGCGCTCATGCTATTGACGGAACGTTGCTTTTTGTGTTTTAATTATTATTATAAAACGGAGAGAACATGAAAAAAATGTGATAAAAAGACGGTGTTGGATGTCAAATATTTTTATAAATAGATCCAAATACAGTGAAAGTAATCTTCTTCATGATTTGTGTATCCACAAAACAGGATAACTTTCGTAAAGCCCAATGGATTCTATGTATTTTGAGGTAATCTTTTCGAAAAAAGGCAAAACAAAATGTTTTTCGAAAGTGCCGAAATTTTGGATTTTGTCAATTTTTCAATTTTGCGCAGACGCATGTCGGAAATAAATCAATATTTTCAAAACGTTTACGACATTTGAAAGCTTAGGAAAAATGCTAATTTTCATGTCTCTTGAGAAATTTTGATCCGATGCACCGTTCTCGCGGTATGGACGATTGAAATTTGTTTAGTATTTTGAGGCGGCGAAAGTCGAAACACTAAATTCTTCATAACTTTGGTAAAAATTAAGATATTTGAAAAAACAAAAATGCGTTTTGAACTTAAGGGATATAACTATTGATTCAGAGAAGAGGGCAAGAGAAATCCCAAAATTGGGCATATGGCGGAATGGCAAAGTGTACCGTGGGCCTAATTTCGTTGTTTGCCTATAACGGCCAAACTATTTGAATTTTTTTAATGTCACTTACAGAGCTTACTCTTAAATATGAAATCTTATACGTGTGTAAATTTCACCGAAATCAAATTATAATTTGCCAAGATATCAAACAATTAAACAAATTTTTTTCCAAAAAAAAAAACTAAATTTTTTTTCGAAAGTTTCAAGTGGCACAAAAATGCAAAAAATGCACCCAATGGCTCAAAACTTTTTTTTTGAGTACTTTATTGTGTCTAAAATACGATCACATTATAAAAAATTCTGCAAAACATTTCTATCTATTTTTTTGATCATTGTACACCAAGTTTCATCCCCTCCCGCAACCCCCTGTCGTACAGCTGGAATGGAAAACGATGATTTTACTGTTAGGTACTTTTTAAATAACTCATATTTAAAAAATAAATCTTACGAAAATGGTTTATTGAAATTTGTCATTAACTCCCGGACTATAAGAAAATTTAGTTTTGTAAAAATTAGTTTTAAGATTAGATTTTTGTTTGATTTCTTTGGGTACTTATTATTTATTTGTTGTTCAAGTAATTTTTACCTTATCTTCACTTCCAATACAAATAAATTGCAGTGAATGCAGCCTTGAAATGTCAAAGCCGCGACAGACGTGCTCTTGATTCAAAGACATTTGATTTGGGACTTTTTGAGTTCAAAAAATGCCGGATAAGTAATAGCTAAGCTGTGATGGAAAGTCCAAAGGGTGGAAACGAAAAATTTAGCAGGAACCTTCATGAATTTATAAATAGCGTGTACTTACCCATATAAACAGCACATGTCTGTAAAAAAAGAAACAAAGAATTAGTGTTTTCATAAAAAAAATATTTCTAATAAGTTGTTTAGCTAAATATTTCAATTTTAAAATAATTGGTAAAATAAATGAGGATCAATAATTGCTTTCGTTAATGATATGAAAATATATTTGCGTTCTTTTGACATAAAAAATTAGAAATAAACAAGGTATTTTTCCTATTTTTTTGTTTTTAGTAAAAAAACTATAATTGTAATTATAATTTTATAATTATTGATTAACATTAATATAAAAAACTTAAATTATTTTTTAAAATAAGTTGTGCGTGATATTTTCAAAATATAATTAGGTAAAATTGCTTTGGCAATGTAACATAGGCATTAGATAGTAGTTTAGGCTTAACCTTTATACCATGAACCGTGAGCTAATAATGACATAACTGTAAAAGCTATACTGGATACAGTGACCAATCATTTTCAATTGTATAAACTATATCAGATACAAATTCTTCACTGAGATACAGAAGGAAGATCAACCAATAGATGAATTTATTACCATAGCTAAGGACTGTAAGTTTGGATCAATTCCAGATGAACTGATTTCCTTCAGAATCTTATGCAGGGTAAAAGAACAAACCACTGGAGACAAACTTCTAAAAAAAAGTAATCTACAACTTGATAAAGCAACACAAAGCAAAGTTATATCAGCAGAGCCAACAATAACCCAGGAAGTAAACATAATAAAAAATCTGATGAATTTTCATAAAAATCAGAATTTTGCACATTTTGTCAAATTTCTCGAATACGGACCATTTTAGGAAATTTTGACATGAAACAAAAATTATAGATAATAATATTAGAAGTAACTTTTATTTGAACAATTTTCTTCTCCAAGTATAAATAAGAGATATATTCCATAAAATATAAAAACAGCCTCCTATAAAGTACCCCCCAGATGTTCTTTGTCCAAAATCTAATCATTTCACGTCAGGCCAAAATTAAACTTAAGTTTAAAATTTAATGTTTTTTCTTTATCCACTTTTAAGTTTTTTTCAAAATTCGAAATTTACACATTTTTTCAAATATCTCGAATACGGTTTATTTTAGAGAAATTATGTATAGAATAAAAATTATAGAGAATTATATTACAAACAACTTTTATTTGATTGAAGAGGTTGAGTGGTGTGTACACACTGGGTAATAAGAAATGAATGTGACGTATTTAAAGTGTGTAGGTAGTTTTATTAATATTAATAAAACTCAGTAAAAGTAGTCTTAGCGCTTTCAGCCGGTTAGGCCATCATCAGAGACTCTACAAAGATAAAAAAACGGAGCTATAACAATAGTCAAATCGAGATATTCCTAAACATTGAATAAAAAAAAAAAAAAAAAAACATTACAACTTACTTGTCAGTAAATATAGAAGATACATGAAAATTAATTATTTAAAATTTTATTAATTAGGTTCAAAGGGCTGCCACAATACGGTCCCTGGTTCTCAACCATAACTTGAGGCTTGAAACGAAGCAAAACCAATCCTAACAGGTGGTTGAAAATTGAAAAGAAACGTGGGGGCTCATCCCAACACGTGTAAATAAACTGTCTCAACCTTTCCAAGGAAGAGAGATGGAAAAAACTGAAATGAAAATTATTTGTTTTTCTCAAGTTGGCAATTGTTTTGACAACTTCATTGTCAACTGTCAATTGTCACTCAGTTCTTTTTTGGAACTGTTAAAGTCAAGATGGTTACCTTTTCGTCTTCATTGCATTCTACTTCTTACGATTACCTGTGCCCCAACTTGCCTCCGCCTCACGGTAGCTATTTTGAAAGGGCAGCTGGCTTCAAGCCGAAGTTCAGTTTTCAGATAGATAATAATATTAGAAGTAACTTTTATTTGAAGAATTTTCTTCTTCAAATGTAAATAACAAATATATTCCATAAAATATAAAAATGACCACCCATAAAGTACCCCCCAGATGTTCCGACTCTGCCCAAAATCTAATCAGTTCATTGGACGCTGGAACAAAGCTTAAGTTTAAAATTTGGTGTTTTTCTGTGTATCGGTTCATGAGTTATGCGACACACAGACACACACACAGACATCATCGCGAAAATAGTCAAAACGGATTCAGGGGACCTCAAATCGTAAAAATCCGTCGAAAACTCGAGGTCGAAAAAAATCATGATTCCTATACTTTCCTTATATCTGTATACAGATAGGAAAGTAAAAAGAGAATATAAGCAGTATAGAGATATATAGAACAAAGAAGAAGAGGTGGGGAAAACCCATGGACCAAAAAAATTTAGAGCTTGGGGAGAAACATGTAGAAAATACAAAAAAGAAAAACCATGTCTCAAAAACGTGCAGGTCAAATCCCCGTTATCTGTGATTGAAATAAAACTAAGAAATTATTATGAAGAAAAAGAAGAAGATAGTGATTATGTTGTAGCTGTCTTCGAAATCAAACAGTAAACAGTAAACAGTAAACAGTAAACAATAAACAGTAAACAGTAAACAGTAAACAGTAAACAGTAAACAGTAAACAGTAAACAGTAAACAGTAAACAGTAAACAGTAAACAGTAAACAGTAAACAGTAAACAGTAAACAGTAAATAGTAAACAGTAAACAAATAAAACATTCAATTATCCAAAAATTAAATAGTTTTTTACTGGATTTGGCTGCTGCAAATTCTTTTATAATATTGACAAAATCAATTTTATCGAGGATCTAATATTGAGTCTAATCAACAAGTAAACAGTAAACAGTAAACAGTAAACAGTAAACAGTAAACAGTAAACAGTAAACAGTAAACAGTAAACAGTAAACAGTTAACAGTAAACAGTAAACAGTAAACAGTAAACAGTAAACAGTAAACAAATAAAACATTCAATTATCCAAAAATTAAATAGTTTTTTTTTGGATTTGGCTGCTGCAAATTCTTTTATAATATTGTCAAAATCAATTTAATCGAGGATATAATATTGAGTCTAATCAAAAAGTTCAAAAGCGTGTTTTTGGGACATACTATTACGAAAATTATGTTCAATAGCTCATTCGATTCGGAATAATGTTTAGATAAATGTGTGAAGGAAAATTTTGCAGTGCATCAAAAATTGCAAAAGTTATAAACAATTAAACACCTCAAAAACATGGTGTTTGGTTTTTCGCTTATAGTTTGTAAACTATAAATATTTTTGGATTTTTCAAAAAAGATCCTTAAAGAGGAGGAAATTTGCTATAAATAAGTTCCGACTCCCGGAACTGTACCTCCATTATTTATAATTAAATAAAATTAAATTCAAAAATTTAAAAAAATTACGGTGTATTCTAAACACTTAGAAGAATTCATTCCCTTTGGAATTTTTCATAAAAATTAATTTTCCAACAAAGTAGGTTATTGATAATTAACAAAATTTTTAGAATTTCTCTCATCGAAAATCGAAAAATCGAAAAATCGAAAAATCGAAAAATTGAAAAGTGGAAAAGTCGAAAAATTGAAAAATCGAAAAATCGATAAATCGAAAAGTCAAAAAATGGAAAAATCGAAAAATCGAAAAAATTAAAAAATCGAATAAATCGAAAAGTCGAAAAATCGAAAATTAAATTTTTGTGACATGCGAACTTATATTTTAACTCAGTAAAACTCATTTTTCTCAAGATTTTCATGAGATAATTCATACATCAACGTGAAAACAGTATTTTTCAAGAAAGTGAGAATTAAAATTTTTAGTATAATTTTTAAACTACGAATTTTTAATATTTTTTTCGATAGAGCTTGATTTTTGCTTAAAAAAGACGTCTAAAGTTAATATCAATTTTTGTTTTTGAGTTAGTATATTTTTTATATTTTAACCCCCTTAATCTTCCCATTTTATTCAATTTTTTTTATTTGACTTATTAGATTACAAAATAAGTTTTCTAAAAACTAACCATCTTAACTTAGCTCTAAGTAAATAATTTTGATAATTTTGATATATATTAAACACGTAAATATTTATACCTAAAAATTTTCCATATCAATAAATAGCTTTATCCATTAAAAAAAGATATTTAAATATCTTTTCCTATAGGTATACGTAATTTCGGAAAATTCCATATTTTCCGCATATATTCCTTTTTATCTAAATAAATAAAAGTATTGTCAAATTAAAATATTCCTCTATTAATTCACAGGAAAATTTGAAATGATGTTAATGCGTTTTAGATAATAATTTTGTTAAAAACAATATTTTTACCAAAATTTTTTAATTTGAAACAAATTAAGGTTATTTAGAATAATCTTTTAAAATTAAGTATTTCAGAATGTCTAGTCATAATCTTCTAGATCATATATAGGTAATAAATTATAACTTTTGATGAATAGATGAATAGAGAAAAAACAAAATACGAAATCAAAAATTCTATTATTTTTCTATACAATGTGACAATAATAAAAAAATGCCTCAGAGGTAAACTGCAGAAAATTTAATCAACTTTTTAGTAGATAGAGCAGACTGAATGTAGAGAGAAAACAAACACTATTTTGCAATAATAATCAGTTGTTTAAAGCCCTCAAGATAAAGCTCTCTAACTCTAATTAGAATATTATGTCTCATCAAATTGATATTAAAATATTCACAAGATTTAGACGCAACAAAAATAGCTGATTATTATATTATTACCTTTGAATATTTTATAAAAAAGTTATACATTTGATTCTTGACATAATTTATCAGAGATATACAGAATAGATTTCCTTTTAATATTACTTTTAAAGGTAAGTTCTTGTAAGTAGATCCTCTATACAAATCAAATAAATATCAATTATTGAATTGTAAAAACTTAGAAAGCATAGTTTGTGGTAAAAATTCTCACGAAAAAATCCGTAAAAAACATAAAAATACTTAATAAATTATATATCTCTTTCATTACATAATTTTTTATCTAAAATTAATAATTAAAGTGCAAGAATATAGATAGATACTTGGGGTAATAAAAACTATAAACAAAAATGTTATTAGTCCAGTCATTAAATTAATACCGTCATGTCTTTTTTCATTATATTATTTGGTCAATCCTAAAACTACCGTTTCATTTCAAAACTTTTCCTTTTCTAAAAACCAGGCTATTTTAGGAACATAATTGGAATATTTATAATGAATTTCACGTGTAGCATGTAGATACATCGTCTACTAATACACTCCAATTGTTTTGGTGAAAATAACGGAAATAACTTTCTTACAAATTGACATTTTGCGTCAAACAACTAGTACTGGTTTGTTCTACTTAATTTTCGTTATTTTTGTGTAACTAATTTAGAAAACTAGACTTTTATTAAACATTTTTTCAATTTTGTTTATAAAAAACTAAATTACATTTTGAAAAAGTGGTTCCAGAGGAACACAGGTTTAACCTTTACCTACACGTACATATTTTTTCTTTTAAGGGTACTACGAAACCCTTCCATTGCAAGACTTCACTTAGGGTGAGATTACAGAACGTCTGCAACTTTGCAGATCTGCAAATATGGCGGACTTACAGATGCAAGTATCAAGTTTTCGTATTCAAAAAAATATCTGAAAATTCGTAATAAACCACAATAAATTTTGCTAATTTGCAAATATTTTTTGGATTACGAAACCTTGATACTTGCATCTGTAAGTCCGCCATATTTGCAGATCTTCAAAGTTGCCGCCATATTTGTAGATCTGCAAAGTTGCAGACGTTCTGTAATCTCACCCTTAATTGATAGATATATTTTTTGGTTTTCTCCAGTTTTGAGCATATTTTTTAATTGCGACTATATATTTTGTTATTTTATCAAAAAATACATGTCAAAACGAAAAAATCTGATGTGTCCAACACATGACTTTCCTATCTAGTTATTATAGGCATTTTCCGGTTATTTTGTACAACCTATTGCAGCATCTCTATAAATGTTTAGAGGATAAACTAAATATATACATTTTCCACATACATCTACCTCGAAACATTTTTCTATAGATATTCATTGAAAACGAAAATACAGAAAAATTTAAATTTAGCACTTTTCTATTACGGACCATTTTAGAAAAATCATGTATAAACAAAAATTATAGAAATCGATATCGCAAACAACTTTTAGTTCAACAATTTTCATAAAAATCAGAATTTTGCACATTTTGTCAAATTTCTCGAATACGGACCATTTCAGGAAATTTTAACATAAAACAAAAATTATAGATAATAATATTAGAAGTAACTTTTATTTGAACAATTTTCTTCTCCAAACATAAATAACAGATATATTCCATAAAATATAAAAACGGCCTCCCATAAAGTACCCCCCCAGATGTTCCAACTTTGTCCAAAATCTAATCATTTCACGTCAGGCCGAAATAAACCTTAAGTTTAAAATTTAATGTTTTTTCCTTTATCCGTTTTTGAGTTTTCTTCAAATTTCGAAATTTACACATTTTCTCAAATATCTCGAATACGGTCCATTTTAGAGAAATTATGTATAGGACAAAAATTATAGAGAATTATATTATAAACAACTTTTATTTGAACAATTTTTATAAAAAATTATGTTTTTTACATTTTGTCAAATTTCTCGAATACGGACCATTTTAGGAAAATTTTGCATAAAACAAAAATTATAGATAATTATATTAGAAGTAACTTTTATTTGAAGAATTTTCTTTTCCAAACGTAAATAACAGATATATTCCATAAAATATAAAAATGACCACCTATAAAGTACCCCCCCAGATGTTCCGACACTGTCCAAAATCTAATCAGCTCATTGGACGCTGAAACAAAGCTTAAGTTTAAAATTTGGTGTTTTTCTGTGTATCGGTTCATGAGTTATGCGTTATACAGACACACACACACACAGACACACAGACACACACACACAGACATCATCGCGAAAATAGTCAAAACGGATTCAGGGGACCTCAAAACGTAAAAATCCGTCGAAAACTCGAGGTCGAAAAAAATCATGATTCCTATACTTTCCTTATATCTGTATACAGATAGGAAAGTAAAAAATGAGTACGATAATGTTTAACCGTAGACTTTCTATAAAAATCTGATGTGTCCAACACATGACTTTCCTATCTAGGTATTACAGGCCTTTTCCGGTTATTTTGTACAACCTATTGCAGCATCTCTATAAATGTTTAGAGGATAAACTAAATATATACATTGTCCACATACATCTACCGCGAAACATTTTTCTATAGATATTCATTGAAAAGGAAAATACTGAAAAATTTAAATTTAGCACTTTTCCTACAATTTTTCCATTACGGTCCATTTTAAAAAAATCATGTATAAACAAATATTATAGAGATTGATATCGCAAACAACTTTTATTTCAACAATTTTCATAAAAATCAGAATTTTGCACATTTTGTCAAATTTTTCGAATACGGACCATTTCAGGAAATTTTTACATAAAGCAAAAATTATAGATAATAATATTAGAAGTAACTTTTACTTGAACAATTTTTTTCTTCAAACATAAATAACAGATATATTCCATAAAATATAAAAACGGCCTCCCATAAAGTACCCCCCCAGATGTTCCGACTTTGTCCAAAATCTAATCATTTCACGTCAGGCCGAAATAAAACTTAAGTTTAAAATTTAATGTTTTTTTCTTTACCCATTTTTGAGTTTTCTTCAAATTTCGAAATTTACACATTTTCTCAAATATCTCGAATACGGTCCATTTTAGAGAAATTATCTATAGGATAAAAATTATAGAGAATTATATTACAAACAACTTTTGTTTGAACAATTTTTATAAAAAAAAATATTTTTTTACATTTTGTCAAATTTCGCGAATACGGACCATTTTAGGAAAATTTTGTATATAACAAAAATTATAGATAATAAAATAAGAAGTAACTTTAATTTAAAGAATTTTCTTCCCCAAACGTAAATAACAGATATATTCCATAAAATATAAAAATGACCACCTATAAAGTACCCCCCCAGATGTTCCGACTCTGCCCAAAATCTAATCAGCTCATTAGACGTTGGAACAAAGCTTAAGTTTGAAATTTGGTGTTTTTCCGTGTATCGGTTCATGAGTTATGCGTTATACAGACACACACACACACACACACACACACACACACACACACACACACACACACACACACACACACACACACACACACAGACACACACACAGACACACACACACACACACACACACACACACACACACACACACACACACACACACACACAGACATCATCGCGAAAATAGTCAAAACGGATTCAGGGGACCTCAAAACGTAAAAATCCGTCGAAAACTCGAGGTCGAAAAAAATCATGATTCCTATACTTTCCTTATATCTGTATACAGATAGGAAAGTAAAAAAAGTATTTTAAATAGAAAAAAATTAATATCTCTTAATTTTTTTTGTTTATTTATGACATACCATCATTTAAAAATTGTACCAATATTTACATACAAAAACCTAAGCTATGCTTTTCACAAACGGAAGAACCAAATAGCAACCCATAATATTGAAAATACCGGGGGTGATCCAAAGTTTATAAAACTAAATTTATATTATACATCAACACAAAGATAATATTCGTAGTTTCAAGATAATATTTCGGTATAGCGGTTACCTCTTGTAATATAGAAACAAACTGACCGAAATTGTATATTTTACAATATATTACGCCATATTCCACACGTACATATATGTCAAAATTATTGATATATAACACTAGAATTACAATAAATAAATACGGTTTTTTGTATTACTTTTTTGATAGTTATATTACATCAAATAATTTAAGTAATATTGAATTTTTGTTACGGTGTTTCGTATTAGTTTTTTGATAGTTTTATTATATTAAATAATTAAGTAATACAGATCCGAAAATGATCTCTGCTGAAAGAAATTATTAGCTAAAGTCAAAACAGCCCTTAATCCTATGGTTATTCTGTTAGTCACATAAATACGCACGTATAGACGACCAGACGGGATTTTTTGCATTTTTTTCATCGCAAACGTGGAGAAAAGTATT
This sequence comes from Psylliodes chrysocephalus, assembly GCA_927349885.1. Classification (NCBI taxonomy): domain Eukaryota; kingdom Metazoa; phylum Arthropoda; class Insecta; order Coleoptera; family Chrysomelidae; genus Psylliodes; species Psylliodes chrysocephalus. The sequence continues at coordinate 2,313,460 of OV651834.1, forward strand.
ATATTTTAAGATAGGTATTGTTGTATATCTTTATATTGAGTGATATACATAATTTTAATACCTTTGCTTCTAACATTTTACTCACTCATATTAGATTAGTTTATTATCAAAATTTTATGTATTTCACCTATGATTCATTTATATTCTTCTGCATTGGTATTATTTTATGCCAGACATGTAAGTTGTACAAAAAAATACGTCAATTCATAAATTGTCTACGTAAAGAACCACCAAGTTAACATCATTTACAAAATTTGCACGTCTGTGGGAACGTCTCATTTTGTCTGGGTAGTACCTTTTCCATTAATATTCTCATGTTCGAATGAGTAACATTAATGTATCGGTCAAATATAGGTATACGTTTTATGAATAAATTATTTTTACTTTAAGTTCCACAAATAGCTACAGAAATATTTACCATTCGCTCAGAGACTTTTTTTTTAATTAGTTGATTTTGAGGTGAGATTACAGAAAATGCACCACGTCTGCAACTTTGCAGATCTGTAAATATAGCGGACTTACAGATGCAAGATTCTATAAAGACTCAAGTATTCTTGACTTGCAGTTACTAGAAGTATCATACCATTTTAGTAGATTAAATGGTTGTACTTTTTAAGGAATTGAAAATAGAATTTTGTTTTATTTTAACCTTAGAATTACACAATGTGTAAATACGTTGGGACAGTATCAATATCAAATATAAAGTATTGGAAATGGATTTAGTAATTTACAAAAATGATGTGTTAATTTGGATATCTCCTGCATGAGTCAAAATATTGTTTTTAAAAAGCAAGATAAACTCTTTGAAAATATACAGCAAATAGCATTTAAAAATATAAAAGATGCATTTAATAAAGAAACTGATATTGCAAAAGAACAAAAATCTATTGGTCTTAATAGTGTTCTAGATATTACAGTTATTTGTGACGGAACCTGGAGTAAATAGAATAGAATAAAATCAAAGAAAAAATGAAGGTATGGATCATAGTAAAAATTATTTTTGTACTAAAGAAACTCCAGATGAAGAAAATATTATTTCAGCTGTAAAGTGTAGTTTTTTATTTGATAAAATAATTGGTGTCATCAGATTCCAGCAACTCATAGCAATAGTTTTGTATACGATACAGATAGTAATGTTGCTGGACAATTAAACAGCATTAAATGTAAATTTATTGGAGGTAAAAAAATAAGGGCCCCCCACAAAAATGCTCTTTTACCAAGTGAAGTTTTGGCTTTAGACGAATCAATGATAAAATTTAAGAGCAGAATTGTAATAAAAACCCATAGAAAGAGTTTATAAAGTATGGATGCTGTGCGATAAGTCGAGATATTGTTTGAAATTTGACTGGAAAATCTAAAAATCAAGCTCCAGAAAAGAGCTTGGGAACCAGAGTTGTTAGTGAGTTGACTGAGGGTTTTAAAGAAAAAAACCATAAACTGTACCTTGACAATTTTTTTAATAGCATTGACTTGGATGGTTCTGCAGCTAAACATCCATACTACAGCAAGAGACAATTTACTTCCAATTATTATCCTATGACTCTTGACATGAGTAGGTTTACTAGGTAGCCAGAGGTAGGTATACCTTGACACGGTTATACTATACCTATTTAAGTTGTAAATGAGCTAGTTAAAAAAACTAACAATAAAAGGCCTGAGGTGGTATGGGGCCAAATGTGGCTTCCAAAGAAGCGGTAATTAAATCGAAAAAGTTATATGGATTTTTCTATCCTCAAAAGTAGAGTCTTGTTTATGTTTCCTAAACAAAATAATCTTCCAAATAAACTTTTTCTTTGTGAAAAATCCGCAAAAATGCGAGAGCAAACTTCCTCTGAAAACGTGCTTTTCAAAAGAAAGCTTGAAAAAAAACCTGTCAGTTTTTTTTTCTTAATACCGAGTTTATCAGCTAATTCTAGTGTAATTTGATATATAAGGTTGGCCATATGATAATTTAAAATAATTAGATATCTAATTAATAAGTTCTGTGGTTCTTGATGAGAACAGGAAGAAAAATAAGACTAATATTTGACCATTAACTACTCATATTTACAACTCGGTTTTAAAAATATGTCAATTTATGATTTAAAATAAATTATTTTTAAGAAGAGAAGTAATTTTGTTTTTATTCCTATATGCCAAATATAAAATCTTTTAACCCATAACACTGTACATTCTAATTTTGAAAAATCATTCCCACTACATTCTGCCGCCATCAAGAAGAAACTGAAACAGTTAAAAAAGCAGTTAATTGGACAACAATCAATATTTTTAAGAACAGTCGACAAAAATAAGGCTGCAACTGAAGCATCGTACCGTGTGTCCCAGATAATTGCACAAAAAAAGAAACCTTATGAAAACGGGGAAATGATAAAACAGGCGTTTTTAGAAGCTGCTGATTCGTTATTTGCCAATTTTAGAAATAAAAACGAGTTAGTTTCAGCTATAAAATCTATGCAACTTTCTGCTAATACAGTGATGAGACGTGTAGAAGTAATGAGCAATGATATTTTTTTACAGTTAAGAACTGACTTAGATAACTGTGTTTATTTTTCACTTCAACTGGATGAATCAACAGATGTCGTTGACACTGCCCAGATGGCCGTGTTCGTCAGGATGGTTTTTAGTGATTTTACGATTAAAGATCTTTTAAAGTTTATTCCACTGAAAGGACACACTACTGGACAGGAGTTGTTTTCTCATTTAAAAAATATTATTTCTTCCGAGAAAATTCCAATATCGAAAATGGTAGGCTTGACAACCGATGGCGCTCCAGCTATGGTGGGTTGTGATAAGGGTCTGGTGGCGTTATAATAATAATAATAATAATAATAATAGCTTTATTGCCCAACAGTTTCCCATTTACAGGACAATAGTAAGTAACAATAATAAAGTGGTATCTAAAAATAAAATTAATAAATTACAAAAGTAAATTCTACTTATGGGTTGTGATATAACATTTATTTACACGAAAACTAATTAAAAGTTGCAAAATAAAAACTATAATAGAAAACAAATGAATATTGTGAATAAGCCAAGAATATATAAAAAAAAAAAAAATTCTTACAAAAATAACACAGGGAGAATTCAATATAATACAATATACTTATTACAATATTTCGTTAAGGAAAGTAACTGCATTTTTAATTAGTTCACCAAGAGAACAATGAAAAATATCGCAATGACTACTAATTTTATTGTAATTGTTACACATTACATATAAGGGTGATTTTAACATCAAGTTGGTTTTTGCCCTAGGGCATTCGTATAGCTTGTTGGTTCTAGAATTTAGACGGGGTATATTAAATTTAATTTGTGACAAAATATCGCTACAATCAATAAAATTGTGCATGAGTTTAAATAGAAAAATAAGCGAGGATGTGTTCCTTCTTAGGCTCAGGCTATTAATATCAAATTGTTTACACAACTCCGTATAATCACAACCACGTTCGGGATATACTTCATCAATTTTGAAAACTAGGTATTTTAAAAATTTTCTTTGAACCCGTTCTATATCCAGAACGTATCAGTTGTAATAAGGGTTCCAGATCAGACTACAATATTCCAGCTTAGAACGCACGTGGGTACTAAATAATAATTTAAGGGGTGCTATATTTGAAAATTGCCTGCAGTTTCTAATAATGAATCCATACATTCTAAAAGCTTCGGAAACTTGAACTTGAATATGATTTGAGAAGGTTAATTTAGCATCAAAAATTACACCTAATAGTAGAACATCTCTCCAACTCATTATCTCCAATCGAATATGAGAATTGAATATTTTCTCTTTTCCTAGAGTAAGTAACTATCTTACATTTTTGAGCATTTAGGTGTAACATATTTGTCTTACACCAGTTATTAATACAGTTCAAATTTCTCTGGAGCTCATTGCAGTTATCTGTATTTTTAATACTTAAGAAAATCTTTAAATCATCCGCAAAACACAATTTATTACAACTAATTTCATTGTATAAATCATTAATAAATATTAAAAATAGTAAAGGTCCAAGATTTGAACCCTGTGGTACTCCAGATGTAACCGCAATTGATTCTGATTTAAATCCATTGTAAGTAACGAATTGTGTCCTATTTGATAAATGTTATGTCGTAAAGATGAAACTTTTCCGCAATTTTTCTGTTACCACTGCATTATCCATCAGCAAGCATTATGTGGAAATTTCCTGAAACTAAACAACGTTATGGAACTGGTGGTAAAAATTGTGAACAAGATTAGATCTCAAGCGTTACAAAGACAAAACCTTGGCCGATGAAGTTGACTGTCAATACGAGGACCTACTCCTTCACTCTGAAATCCGATGGTTAAGAGCGATATCCATGGTTAGAAACTGGCTTAAAACGACTTCAAGGTTCTCTTTCTCAGTTTTAAATTTTTTTTTATAAAATTTGGTATACCTACTAAGCAAATGATAGAGAATTCCGCTGTAGAGCCCGAATTCAGAAATACTTATTTTTTAATTTTTTCTATACGAATTATGAAAATTATTGCAAAAAGGAGTCTTTACCGGGAATTGTTATATAAAAATCAGCAAATTTTTTCCAATACACGTTTTTGTCTAACGTGTATATTTTTTGAAAACCTTGAATTACGAAATCTGAGAAAATCTGTCAAGATTCAAATCCATATTAATTGATTTGGCAACAAGGGGGCGGACGTTGGCGGTGCATGCAGTACCGGAAAATTAGGATAAAAGTATTTAGGTAGTCATTTAAGTCGCTTAGGATGAAATTATTAAAAAAACTTTACTCTTTTTAGTTCAAGTGTAGGTGCGTTTTCGTTTCGTATTTAGTTAATGTGTTTATATGAACTTTTGTGTGTAAGCTGAGTTATAATAGTTTGTCGTAAAAATCGGAAAACTTTCGGAAATGCCGAAAATAATATTTCCATTTTGACGAAAATCTATAAAATATCGTGCAAGATTACTTAGAAAAAGACACACACTATCACCTCTTATTCCAGTCCAGTTCAGTTTCTGCCCTTTTAAGCATTTAAGTCAAAATATATGGGAAATTAATATACTAAGTATGGAACAGAAAAAGAATCTTTAGCTTTAAAGCAAATTTAAAGCGGATGTCCAATAATTGTGGTTTATTTGAGGATTCTGAATTTGGTTTTTAGGTCCTGACGGTTTATTAGGAACCGATAGTATCATCGAAATTAAATATCTTGCTTCAAAACTGACTACGAAAAAATCAAGGGTTTGCAACATAATAAAATTTGCAATTATTAATGATGGCAAAATGCAATTAAATCGAAATCATAATTGTTATTATTACCAGGTTCAGGGGCAACTTCACGTAACTAAACGAAGTATTTGTTTTTTTATTATTTTGATACCTTTAGGTATGTTTGTAGAAAAAATAAAAAAAGATGATAGATTTTGGTGTATATGGAAAGCAAACTATAGCAATTTTATTTAGATTGTATAGTACCCGAGATCTTAGATCCACGTTTCGCTAGAGGTTTAGATTTTAGAAATCCCAGTAGAAATCCGAGTAGAAAACCGAGTAGAAAACCGAGTAGAAAACCGAGTAGAAAACCGAGTAGAAAACCGAGTAGAAAACCGAGTAGAAAACCGAGTAGAAATCCGAGTAGAAATCCGACCAATAGTCAATAAAGATGATTATTTTTATTTATTCTTTTACTAATAATAAATCATTTTACTCAATGTTATTTTTATATATTTTTAGTACTAGAAAACCATTTTTTCTACACCCAAATGGATATTAGCTTATCTACGTACAGAATACAAAACGAAAAAAATATGCTATTGCCTAAAATGAGTTATACTTGTGTAGAATCGATAAATAATAGCATTTCTATGTTTATTTGATCTATATTTAGAAATAAATAATTATAAATTTTAATAAAACTATATGAAATCCATTTAATTTAAATTCACTCTTGTTACACAAACTACTATTTTCTACACCCAGATGGATATGATTTTTCCTATACCCACATGGTTATTAGCTAATCTACGCACATACTACAAAACAGAAAAGTATTCTATTGCGTTCAACTGAATATTTCATATCCATTCTACCTAGTAAGAACACTGCAAAACAGTTAAATCCACCATTCAGCTTATATTTTGGTCACCCGGTTACTATTATTTTTTAAATTTTATGTAAGTAACAATTCTGTCAAACTAACTGTCAGTATATTTTTGAATTATTGAGATTCAATATACTGTCATGAAATTCCTAATCCGACCCTGTGTCTAAAGCAAGCGCGACCTTCAGCTGGCTCCGACTCATGCTCGAGGCGACGGACTGTTCTGGGAAAGCCGCTGAGGCTCGAGAAACGGGTAGAGTGTGCCGTTGAGTCAGAGATGAAATTTTCGGGACCGTCTAGAGACTTCTAGTAGCAGAGTTGGACTTAATATAAATAGCCCGACTCATCGTCGGGCTGTTTAGTTTAGTACAGAGTATTATAAAAATTTAAATTGTTATAAATAATTTAGAATTGTTAGTCAGTGTCTAAGTATTATATAAATTAATTAGTACGTCTGAAATAAATTGTAAATAGTGTGTTTTAAATAAATAACCTATAAAATAAATTAGACTATGGTTACAATACGTAAAAATGAATATTTCGATAAGTAATAGCATTTCTATTTTTATTTCGTCCAAATTTACAAACAAATCTTACATTTTAATTAAACCATATAAAACTAATTTAATTACAAGTATTAGAACTAAAATGGCAATTGTGGCGAATGGCGTGAGGGCACGGATGAGTTTGTCTCCAAGCAAGAGGCCTGAGTTTAAATCAGGGCTGGGGAATAATTAAATTATTTATTTTATTTTATAAATTAGTAAAAGTCATACATTAATTTAAAATTATTTATTTTGTCTCAATAACATACTTTTTTAAATTTGTAGAATTTCGTTAGTGTGTCGTAGAAAAAATATACTGTATAACTCGAGTGGATTGTCCGTATTGCACTCAGACGATTAACCACTCCGTCTACGACGTCGTTCTCAAACTTCGTCTTCGTGCGATATGGCCATCATATCCAATTTTGTTGCACAAACTACTATTCACGCACAGACTACAAAATGAAAAAATATACTATTGCGTTCAACTCGACGAATATATTTCATATCCATTTTAGGTAGTGAGAACACTGCAAAAAAAATGAAATCCACCAATCACAGTTTATATATTGGACACCCACTACTATTATTTTAAACATTTTAAATAAGTGGCAATTCTGTCAAACTAATTGTCAGTATATTTTTTAGGTATTGAGATTAAATATACATTAAAATATTTAAAATGAGTTATTTTTGAGTAGAATCCATAAATAATTTTAATTTATTTTTATTTGGACCACATTTTAAAAAATCTTAAATTTGAATCAAACTACTTATATGAAACTAATTTAATTACTATTAGAACTAAAATTCCAAATGTAGAAGTGAAAATGAGGATACGGCATCTGTCTTTCACGCGAGAGGCCCTAGTTCAAATCTGGGCTTCAAGTTTATTTTATTTCACAAATTAGTAAAGTCATAAATTATTTTAAAATTAGTTATTTTGTCTTTTCCTAAAATAATACTTTAAATTTGTAGATTTTCGTTAGTGGGTCGTAGAAAAAACATACTGTACAACTCCAGTGGATTGTCCACTGTTGTTGCACAAACTAGTATTAAATGGATTATTATTTAAAAAACGTATTTTTATAGAGGGTATTTGTAAATAAGTACGAAAGATTTTTGCAAATTGTTATTAAAGTTCCTATAAAAGTAGGTCGAAATATGCTTCGTTTCCGGGATACAGAATGTTTAAATTTTAATTTATTAAATTTTATTAATTATTTCAAATAGTTTTAAAGATATTTACTCTAAATTTGCAAAAAAACTTTGAAGGGACAAATGTGTATTTTTTGGGGTGTTCCAAATATTTGTACTTGCAGCAGTGGCGTTTGTGCGAGAATGCCACTTTTTTTTAATAAAAAAAATCTGCGCCACTGACTTTTTTGATCTATGTTTTTTTATATAATAATTTCTGCAAACGTTCCCTAAAATCATTCACACTTACCAACAAACACCCTGTATATAAGAAAATGTAGAAATAGGTACTTTTTAGATATGTTTTCGAAATAATCATAAGAAATACATATGTATATTTAAAAATATATTTCGTAAATAAATTATTAATTATTAGTTAGAAAAAAAGAGTTTCGAAAATGTTACACCAGGTTATACCTTTAAAAAATATTTTAAACGAGAAAACAAAACAGAAATAATCTTTGTTAGACCGGACCTGCGATTTATCGGCCTTTTTTATATTTTAAATCATCTATAGTTTATAAGTAATAAATTGAAGGGAGCGTAAGTCTGGGAATAGTTAGAGCAACGTTGCCAAAGTGCGTTCAGATGCACTGAAAGTTGTCAGTGTGTTCTAAACCTGAATTTGCTGTTAGGTGTCGCATGGATATCGCTCTTAAGTAGAGGACGGGTGCTGAAATGATGTCCTATCTGACATAGTTCAATTTTTCAAACAACGCGATGAACCGACTCCGGAACAAAAAAATTCAATCTGGCTTAGAGATTTTGGTTTTCTCGTGGACATTACAGAGAAATTAAACGAACTAAATTTGCAGCTTCAGGGGAGAAACAAAGAACTAGCGGAAATGATTTCTGATATGAAAGCATTTATCAAAAAGCTGGAGTTTTGGGAACAAAACCTAATTAACAACGATGCCAAGCATTTTCCTATTCTTTCAGAAAAAATATCTCAAAATCCATTAGAACCCTATGACAGTAAATATAATGTAGAAATAGTTTCTACCCTGAAGAATAACTTCAAAAATCGTTTTAAGGATTTGAACGAAATGGCGTTAATAGCGCAGTTTGTTGTTTCACTCTTTATGGAAATTGATATCCAAGAGTTTGCAACTTGTGTTATGCAGAACTTTGGCGAAAACATCGCTGCAACAGAAATGGAAGTAATTGAGTTTCAAAATGATTTAGCCTTAAAATCGTTAGTCTCAAGTACCAAATGTATCTGGCCTATTGTAAGTAAAGACAAATATTCAGTTCTATGCCGTGTTGCCTTAAAAGTGAAAGCATTATTCAGTTCAACCTATTTGTGTGAATCTTCTTTTTCCAATATGAAGTTTATTAAGAACAAATATCGCAATTGACTTACAGATGAACATTTGGATCGTGAAGGTCGGTTGACCGAACAACACACCTTATTTGTGATCTCTTTAAAAGTTACTGTAAATATTGGTATACCTACGAATTTAAGTACAATTTTTTTTTTGTGAGTGCGTATAACCTGTTTCTATTGTTTAGTATAACGTGTAGTGCATTAAATAATCCTAGAAATCTACTTCAGAGTGCATTTAATCAGTGGGAAACCTACTTGGTAATTCTTATCAATATCATTCTTATACAAAAAAATGTAAACCAGCACTTTAAATATATTAGTTGCGGAGCTAAATCGATTTGAGTATATTCTGTTTAAATTTGCCAAATGTCTGATATTGATATTTTAAAAAGATTCATTGTTGAGCAGAATGAGATTCTTGCTCAAAAGATTGCCTTAAAAATTGATGATGTTATGTCAGAGGTTTCTGAAAATAAAAAGCATGTTGAAAAATTAGAACAAGACGTCGTCGACTTGAAAAATAAAAACATTTCACTTGAAATGAAAATTCGAGAGAATAATGTACTTATTTTTAATTCTGAATATAACGAAAGTGAAAATGTTATGCAATTTACCATAAATTTATTTCATAATCATCTTAATGTACTCATTAACGAATATGATATAGGAAATGTCTACTCATTTAAAAGCGCTGGTAATCCTATTATTTTTGTCAAGTTCAGTAGAACTATTACTAAACAAAATATTCTAAAGAACTGTAAGAAGTTAAAAGGTAAAAAGATATTCATTACCGAGGATTTGACACCTACAGAAAAAGATCATCAAAAAGTCTTGGTGCAATACTTAAAAAAAGCTCGCTCCAATAATTACAAAGCTCATATCTTCCGAAGTACCCTGTTCATTAACGGGCAAAAATACAAATATAATGATATCATCCAAGGAAATGTGCCAACCGAATTAACAATTTCACACAGTCAAGATCTTGTACAGGATGATGATACTTTTGCAGAGAGTTCCCAGAAACGAGGACCGTCATCTCCGGCTGATAAAAATTTGGAAGCAGCTAATACAAAATTACTCAGAAGTGGGTCTAGCTCCAGTATCAATGGTGATAGACAACTGCGAAGTGGCAAAAACAAGTTAATCGCGTGAAGTGTGATCGCTTTGCTGTAAAATTAAATTAAATTCTGTGAGTAGTTTAAGTATTTTTATATTATCATTCTGAACAATTAAAAATTTATTTTTGAACTACAGGTTCACGTTAATATCTTTCTCTCTTGCTTTTAAATATGTTTATTTTCAATAGTAGTATTTAGGTACATCTTCGTTTCTTGAATATCTCTGGGTTATTTATTCTTTCTTTTTCTTTGTTTACGTTATTTTTTTAATTTATAAAATAAGTTGGTATGGCAGATTTAAAAATAGCATGTATTAATATTAATTCTCTAGCAGCGAAAATTGTAGAACTGAGAGAGCATATAGAAATACAAAAATATGACATAATTTGTGTAACTGAGACCAAGCTCAATGAAAATATACTGGACAATGCCGTCTTAATAAACAATTTCAATTTATTCAGACGAGACAGGCTAAGTGATACAGTTGGGGGTGGAGTAGCTGTTTATATTAATTCCTCTTGGCAGGTATCGGAGATTGAAGAGTTTTTTGATGATAACATTTGTTATGAACAATTGTGGTTAAAATGTATTATCGATAAAAAGCCCTATGTCATTGGCGTCATTTATCGTCAACCTAAACAGCCGCTTTTAGAATTTATTAGAGATTATGAAAATGTTATGATGAATGTTTTAGCTTCACATGAAAATATAATATGTACAGGTGATTTTAACATTGATTTATTGAGCGACACGGCTGCTTCTCGACATTTAAATAATTTGTTAGAAAGCTTTGGACTAACTCAATATGTGACTCAACCGACACGCATTTCTAAAACGTCTGCAACGCTACTAGACTTAGTAATATGCACTGACAGCATAAACGTTTGTGATTGTGACGTACTGCACGATGAAATAAAAAGTGATCACAGTCTGGTTAAAACGAATATTCTTATTGATTCTAAAACCGAAATAGTTAACAAGATTAGGTACCGTAACTTTAAAAAAATTGATAAAATGTTATTCGAAACTGAGCTACGCAGGCTTCCGTTTGAAAATATCCTGCTCACTAATAATATTGACTCTAAAGTAAGTATACTCACAACACTTATTTTGCAAATATTTGACACTTTCACCCCAATTCACTCGGTGGTTCTGAATAAGCAGTCCAAGCCGTGGATAACGGATAACATAAAATTACTCTTCAAGTTGCGCGATAATGCTCTGAGACGTTTTAAGCGGACTAAGAGAGAAGCACATTGGGACTATTACAAACTTTTACGAAACTTTACAAATAGAGCTGTTAACAATGAAAAAAAAGCGTATCTGCGATACAAACTCTCTAATAAAACTTCACCTAAATTGTTATATAAAGAATTAAAAAAATTAAATGTTTATTGTCGAAAAAGTAACAGTAATATTCCTGATGAGTTAAGCGATGTAGAAATGTTGAATGATTTTTTCATTAAATCGGCTAAATCTCAACATTCTCCGAATTTAAATATTTTAAACAAACTTATTAACTCTAAAAAAGAAGTTAGCCTTTTTTCTTTCAAGGAAGTAAATGATAATGTTGTATACAGTAGATTGTTAAGTATAAAGTCCAATGCAATTGGAGCTGATGAAGTTGGTCTAGATATGCTCCTGTATTGTTGTCCCTATATTATAAAATATCTTACTCACATTATCAATACGTCAATCAATAGTGCCACTTTTCCATCTCAATGGAAAGCTGTCCACGTACTACCTTTGAGTAAAGTTAAAAACCCTACTCAATATAAAGATATACGCCCAATTAGTATCCTGTGCACCGCAGCTAAAATATATGAAAAAGTCTTATATGAACAAATACAAAGGCATTTAGATGATAATCAAATAATACCATCAAATCAGTCTGGCTTTAGACGCAACTATAGTTGCAATACGACACTACTGTCAATAACTGATGATATCATTGCGGCAAGTGATAATAACCTTCTTACTATTCTAGTACTTCTTGATTACAGTAAAGCCTTTGATAGAATTAATCATCAGCTGTTGCTAGGAGTCTTGCATTTCATTGGTTTTAGCGATACAGCTTTGGATTTAGTACGTAACTACCTAAGTGATAGGTTTCAAAGAGTTAAATTACATAATCGTTTATCTTCTCCAAAAAAAATATAACAAACGGTGTTCCACAGGGTTCTATTCTCGGGCCTCTATTCTTCTGTATTTATACTTGTTTATTTCAAGATTGCCTTCAGCATTGCCGCTCACATTTTTATGCCGACGATACACAGTTATATATATCCTTTCCCCCTAAAGATTTTCATAATAACATTAAAAATATAACTAGGGATTTAACGGCACTTTTTCAATTATCTAATGACTACTGCCTTGATATAAATTCTTCTAAATCAAAAACCCTGCTGTTTGGTCGAAAGCACTGTCGACTTCAATATAAGGATCAATTTAAGATTATAGTAAATAATGAAACTTTACCTACTTCGGAAATATCAAAAAACTTGGGCTTATTTTTAGATACGGATCTACGGTTTGTAAAACACGTAAATGAGATTATAAAAAAATGTATGACTAACATAAAAATGATATATGCAAATAAATACATCTTAACTCATCAAGCTAAACGTACGTTGTGCGAATCACTAGTATTTTCACATATGCATTATTGCGATTCGGTATATGGCCCTTGTGTAACACGATATGATAGTCAACGTCTTCAACGCATGCAAAATATTTGTATTAGATTAGTGTATAATTTAAAAAAAAGGCAAGGAGTGTCAGCTAAGCGATTTGAATTGTCTTGGCTATCTGTTCAGGAAGCGCGTTTTTTACACACCTGTTGTCTCTATCGAAAAATTGTCAATCTTAAAACTCCCCCCTACTTGTATAACAAAATAAGATTCAGGAGCGATGTACACAATATTAATATTCGCAGAAAGGATGATATCTCCATTCCTCGACATTCCACTGCTATGTTCAAAAGTTCATTTTCATATTTAATAGGCCGTATCTTGAATCTTATACCAATAGAGTTTAAAAAATTAAGTCATGTAACTTTTAAAAATAAGTTGAAATTTTTGTTACTTCGGGGACAGCTTTTGATCGATTTTAAAATATAAATAATAAATTGTGATTATTTGATTGATCTTTGTATATTTTTATATTTATTGCTTGAAGCAACGTTCACTAATTTTCATTGAGCTTCGTCTACTAGACTAGGTAGGTATTTATGATGTCTTTGTTTGTTATTAATTACAATTTTCATTTTTTTTTATGTGTATCCATTATGTATTTATATATGTACTACATTTAAGGGGTGTTTATATTTAAACTATTAATTTTGACCGGGCGTATTGAAAACCATTTTAGTCTGTCTTCTGATAGGCTACGATGAATACGATTCCTTTCAGTATAGTAGATAATCCTTGTATTTTTGTTAAAACTTCTTGTGTTTCACTATTTTATGTATATGGATTCTGCTTTCTGAATAAATATTATTATTATTATTATTATTAAATATTCAATAAGTTGATATATACTACTTTCTCTAAAATTTTTTCTACTGTACATAACATATTAATAGGACGTAAGTCCACTGCCCTATTTGAATTCTCAACCTTAGCTATTGGTGTTATTATTGAAATTTTTAGATCGTCTGGAACAGTATTAGTCTCTAACGAGGAATTTATTATATTTATCAATGGCTTAGCAATATTTTCGAAACAGTATTTTAAAAACAGTACATTAATTTCATCAGGACTTCCTTTATTCGACATATCAAAAACAATTTCTTTTAAAGTATCAAAACTAACAAGATTAAACTTTTTAGACTTACATTATCATTTTTAACAATAATGGGAAAATCATTAACGTTCTGATTTATATTAGATACTAAGTCAATTATTACTATCAATGTAATATGTGTTAAGTGCATCTGGCATTTCAATTATGTCTTTTATAATTAAATTTTCATTTATTTCAATTTCTACAAGATCATTTTGTTTATAATTTTTGGGTAACAGTTCCTTCATTACATTCCATAATTTAACAGAATTATTTTTATTTTCCATAATTTGAGAGTCATAATATTTTCTCTTTTCATTTCTAATAGTTTTAACAGCCATATTACGTTTCTGTTTATATAATTCTTTATTTTGTTCTGTTTTGTTTAATACATAATTGTTGTAAGCCTTATCCCTATCTATAGTTGCTGTGTGCACTGTGTCATTCCACCAAACTCTAAATTTTGGAAAAATCTTAATAGTTCTCTTTGGTGCTACCTCATTTAAAACCCTCATTACTTTTTCATAAAAATCCTTATATTTGGCATTAATCCGTAATCTATAATTCCATTCAACTTTAGATAATTTTTCATTAATAGTATCATAATCGATAATTCTACCTCTACTTTCAATTAACTTGTGGTTCCTTGGTTAGTGCCAAACAGTCTAGATATATTAAAATATTAAAATGTGTACTTATTCTAGGCGATGTAACAATTTCTACCCTAATATTTTCAGAATTAGTTATTACAAGATCTATAAGTGAGCCACCATTATTACTATTGGAGGGATGGGTAACTTGTGAAACAATATTTTTCAAACAATGTCAGAAATACAATTTTTTAATCTGCTACCGTAAGTATTGTCATGCATCAAGTCAATGTTAAAATCACCTGTTACAATTATATTAAATCACAATCACATAAAAAGTCATCTGCAAAATGTTCAAAAAAGTCTAAAAAATCCTTACAAGAACTACTAGGAGATCTGTATAAACTAACAACTAAGTAATTACTTTTTTCAAATAAAAATTTCAATAGTATTATCCAATATTTTTTTTGTGTACAAAATTTTTTAAAACTCAAAACCTTTAATTGATTGTTTATGTAGATTAAAGCCCCACCAGTGTGCGACTATCACTATTAACCCTATAACTATTATAACCATTTATAGTAATTTCAGAATCGAATATTTCATCAGTAAGATGTGTTTCAGAAAGGCACAAATAATAATGGTTTTTTTGACGTAACTATAGCTGAAATTTCATCAAAATGACATAGTAAACTTTGAGCATTAAGTGATAAAATGAAACATGCAAAGTTTTATTTATTGTTTTTTTAGATAATAGTTTCAGTTTTACTGTTCCCTCTGTTTAAGTAATGTGAATAATTTTTTTGTTGGATGGAAAATCCATATTTTCTGTACTAGTAGGGACTGTTATATCACTTAAAATTATAATCTTTTCATTGTTATTTGATTTAGGAGTATTTCCATCTATGCAAGCAGTTTGATTATCAATTTCAATAAATACTAAATTATTTCTGTACTTTACTGAACATATTTTATTTTTAATCAAAAATGCTAATTTCTTATTATTCAATCTATAACCATTCTTATCATTAACATATAAAAAAGAGAAGGAGTTTTTTTGATACCAGTCTATATAACTTATAAAACCTGATAATTTAGAATTGAAATTAATTATTTGTTTAATATTAGTTTTAAATTTAGGTATTGATTAGAAAAATTAAATTTGTGTGCAAGCACTGTTTTAATTTATAACTAATGGCCCATATTTACGCGCCGTAAGGTGGACCGTTGTGATGACATGGAAACTATACCGAGATGCGAAGGCAGCACCTACAGTGATAATAATAAGCGTACGAAATTAAAGGCATGTATGTAGCGTAGTGTGTTGAAAAGAGATAGAGCGCCGAGCTGAACGTTATGCGAGATGCATGTGGCATGTGCATTCGGTATTACCTGGCGTGTCGTTTCGCGGCGTTGTCGATTATCGGATTATATTATTTTTTATAATGTGTTTTAAGAATAATTTGGCCAAACCTTTTCTATAAAACATTGACAGAAACCAAACTGTTGTGTTAACTGATTAGTGTAGGAGACTGGAGACATTTACTTTGAAAATAAAAATGCAGTGTGTTTGTGATGACAGTGAAAATTGTTTACAACGGCTAAAAACAGTTCCGTTTAGCACCAGAACGTTTGAAAACAAACATGCCATTATTGCGGCGGGGCGCCTACCCCTTCACTTAAAATTGTGCAACAAAAGAAAAACTGTAATCGGTATTTTAGCGATAAGTTTTATGAAAATTATAATTGGTTTGCAGGTTGCAAACATATTAACAAGTTGTTTTGTTGGGCATGTCTATTATTTTCGAAAGAAAAGAATGTGTGGACTAATGTCGGTTACGCAGACCTGAATAATTTGACAAATGCTGCAAAAAAAACATGATCAGTCTGAGAATCATATAAAATCTGCCCTTTCTTTATGTAACTTTGGACAAAATAGGATAGAAATGAGCCTTTCTCGTCAGTTTAAAGAGGAAATAGAGCGGCATAATTCTAAAGTCGATAGAAATCGTAATCTAATGCGAAGACTTATTGATATAACTTGTTTTTTGGGAAAGCAGGAACTGCCATTCCGCGGACACACAGAAAACACTGAGTCGTCCAACAGGGGCAACTTTATAGAATGCATACAGCTCCTAGCTAATTATGATGGATTCTCGAAGATCATTTACACGCATGCATCCAACGAAAATGAAAAGAGAAATTTTAAGGTGAAGAGTGAGAAAAAGTCCTTTATATCTCACAAGGAAAGTCAATGTTTAATTGTTTAACAAAACATTGAGTGCGACCGGTTTTCGAAGTGTCATCACTTCATCTTCAGGCTCGCCATACTCTCCATCCACTAGGGAATTGATGAAACTTGTTTTTGTAGTATTCCCTAGTGGATGGAGAGTATGGCGAGCCTGAAGATGAAGTGATGACACTTCGAAACCGGGTCGCACTCAATGTTTTGTTAAACAATTAAACATTGACTTTCCTTGTGAGATATAAAGGACCTTTTTCTCACCCTTCACCTTAAAATTACCTCAACTCACACATGGCTACCCCCCTTGTCAAAGAAAAGAGAAATGTTTTTTCCGGATTTTCAAACCGAATACAAAATGATTTAATATCTGCAATAGCCTTTGTACTTAAGGAAAAATGCGACATGAGTTGCACCAAACAGACTTCGTGGCTATTATGATTGATGAGACACCAGATATAAGCGGCAAAGAACAACTATGTGTGATTTTTAGGTATTTTACAGAATCAAATGAGGTTGATCGGTTTATGGGCTTTATCGACGTAAGTCCGGATCGAACTGCAGAAGCGCTAACCAAAATAATTACGGATATTTTAAATGACTATAAATGTACTGACAAATTGGTAGCTCAGACCTACGATGGAGCCGCTGTTTTATCATCTAGCAAAAATGGAGTTCAGCAAAAAGTGCGGGAAATTTGTCCTGACGCGATATACGTATGGTGCAATGCTCATATTTTGAATTTAGTTTTGTCAAAGTCTTGTGAGAGAATCGTGGAAACTAAACTATGATGGTGGGTGAGGTTTTCCGGGTTTTCCTCACCTGTAAGTCAAATGGCACCATCAATCATCTTTAAGTCGCCCCGGAGCGCCCACGGCAAATAATAATAATAGCCGTCCCTTTCCCCGGACAAGCTCAGCTTTTGGGGTTAAAATTCACTCGTAAGGGGGTGAATTAGGGAGAGTATTATTATTATTATTAAACACTTTTTTGGGTCAATTAAAAATTTGGGTGCATTTTTCCACACTAAGTACCAAGCGTTCTAACTTCTATAACCGATTTTGCTCTAAAAAATTGCCACGTGTAGTTCAGACTCGATGGGCCTATAATTCCAGAACGGTAAATGTAATTTTTAGTGAACTTACTAATTTGAAGGACCTGTTCAATGACATGCTTGAAAACCAATCAAATTGGGATGGAGAGACTCTCGCGGCAGCTAGAATGTATTTATTTACTCTAGAAGATTTTGAATTCAATTATTTTTTGGAAAATTTCAACGTAATATTTGCCCAGACGGATGTACTATATAGTATAATACAGTGCAAACTCTCTGATATTGGCTATTGTATTAAGAAAATCGAGAATTTTAAAGCATTTTTGGAAAATATGAGTGATGTTAAGACGCACTACAGGCGAATTTTTAGAGAAATAGTGGATAACATCAAAAGCGAAATTGATGATCGCTACAGGGAAATTAGGCTACTACAATTTTTCCACCTTTTGGATCCAGATTGTTTCGAATCTTTTAAAAATAAATTTCCAGAAGAAGTATTCAAGGAATTAAAAATAAAGTACGGATTAAAATTTGATTTGAGAGATTAAAAAATTAGCTAAATTGTTTATATTCATCATTAGAATTCAAAGGCATGAATGTTTATGAAGTCATACGATTTTGTCATGAGAAAAAAATGTGCGAAGTGTTCCCTCAAATAATCAAATTAGCAAAATTAATTGTGACAATACCCGCTAGCTCGGCATCTGCAGAACGTTCATTCTCTGGACTTAAGCGTAATCCATACATATTTACGTAATACTCAGGGGCAAGATCGACTTAGCAGTTTGTCAATCATTTCCTTGGAGAAAGAACTTTTGCTAGATTTAAAACGCAATTTGACTTTTTATGATGATGTTATCAAAGCATTTTTGATGAAAAACCGCCGTATTGAACTAATTATAAAAAATAATTATTTCTGTTTCTTATTTTGGTAGTTATTTTTAATAAATTTGGTGTAAATTAAGACAGTGTTTCACCTCAACAAGAGAACAATGTTTCTCAACGATTTGTTATGGGTAAGTTAATTTAAAAAAATATATATATTATACTAGCCTTTGCCTACCCTACCTCCAATGCCACTGCACGCCACTGGTATACAGGTTTCTTAAACTTATTTCTACAGCTTAAAAGCATCTATTGAAATTATTATTTTTGAACGTACCATAAACAAACTTACATTTTAAATGAGCCTTTTTAATTAGAGCAATTAAAACGCACACTTAAATCACATTAGAAGTATTTTTATTAAAATTAACACTTACTTAATGAATCTGGTACAAATGTACAGAGAAAGCCGTGATAAATAATCAAAAACAGGGTAGTAATAGGAAACGAAATTTATTATTGTAAACGGTGATATAGTGATTAAGTATTTAAAGGTGGTTATTTTTTTTTTTTTATTATTAAAACGCCCCAAAATCTTTCTTGGCTCTTCTACCGCCCCCGAAGGCCTCCAGTACCCACAAGGGAGCCTTAAAGTAAAAACTGGTTTAGTATGAGGGTGATATTTAGAATAAAATTTTGAGTTTAAGTTTTTAATGAAGTAATTTTCCTTTAAGGAACTAATTAAAAAAAGAAGAATAATTGTACTATCAGATATACAAGATTTTTCCATTGTCTTTTTTTGGAAACATATTTTTGTTTTAGTCATTTAATAATATTGGTTTCCATGTTTTTTTTAAAAATAGAAACCCCCTTTAAAAAGTTATGTTTTGTCAATATAAATGTTTTATGTTATAAAAACAAACATTTATAATTTTATAGTTAAGTCACACAGTCTTTAAGAAATTAAGTAAGTAACAATAATAATGTAATAATAAAATTATAATCAGTATTATAGTTTAAAAAATGAATTACCATTAGTTATATAGTTTGGTTGTAGCCACTACTACAAAACCCTAGATTATATTTTAAATGTATGAAGTAGCTGTAAATAAATTTCCGATGAACACATCATCATTGATCAAATATATTGTATGACTATTGGGAATGTAGTAGAGAGTGCCAATCATTTTGAAATCTCTGGATTATGTCCACGGTTGAGTTCCTTGCGGTATCCCATAATCCAGATAGATTTTAAAATTTATTTGTATAATAAAATCTTGTTTTCTAAGGGTGTTCACATGCCGAAAATGCCTCGATTAGCGATGTAATAACAAATGTACTAATTTAAATGAAAATGTACATACCACAGATTAGCGCCACTCCTCGCAACCATACATTTGTATTACATCGATTGACATTGCCTATTGATCATCGAGCTATCTTCAGCATACACCCTAAGAATAACTTTGAATTTCTACCAATGATCCAGTACATTTGTCTAAAATTAAGTTCAAGCTGTTTGGTCTTCGTAAAATATGCTTCTGTCAGCTTAGCTGTCGATTCAGGTGAGTGCCAAAATATTTGTCTTATCTATTTTATGGTAATTAGTAGTTGTTGGTTTTTACAGGTAGTTGGCGAAATAAGTTCAAATAATAAAAGTTCGAATAACAAAACTTCCAATATTAGAACTAAAAAAAAGTTTTGACATTGAAAAGGTCGACAGTGAGAGCATTCATGTCTAAAGGGCCCAATGACATATATAGTTTATATAGACTGCTTATCCATATATAAACAAGACAACGAAAAGCGGGTCATATTGCTTGTCTTGCCGAGTGCTCACCAGGCAGAATCGGTCTGGCACAAATGAGTTTAAAACTCATATTTCATTAAAGTAGAAATTGAATTAAAAAAAATAATTACCTGAATATTTACTTCAAGGACAGGAACTTGGTTAGGTATTTTTAAAAAGAATATTTATTTATTAAAGTCCAAATTTAGTTCCATATTTCAAAACATTTTAAGAGATCTAAACAATTTTGAACATAAGCGTAAACAATTTTACACCTCCTGTATAAACATCTTATAAAAACGATGTGCAATTAAAATACCTTATATTATCAAATTTAATAGTTAAAATTAAATTTGCTGGGATACCTATATAATGTAAAATCACATTCTTGCAAACTCAAAATGGCCATGCCCAGTTTGAATTTAATTATAATATTGGTGTTTTTTTCTTTAAAATAACTTCATTCTCCTCATTTATAGGTAAATATTTACATGATGTGTAAAATTCTGCTTTCCTAAAAGGTACGATTTTGAAGTGTATTTACGTATTTAATAATGTAACAAAAATGGCATAATTCTTGATATTTTTATAAAAATAATGTACAAAATAACAAACCTATAAATGGACATTTGATTTCTAATTAATTTTATGGCTACACCTTTATTGTTTATTATTTTTATATGTTTATTTTTGAAATAATCAACCCTGTATCCTCTACAATAATAATCCCATTAGTTGCATTTATGTATGCATATCGAGCCTAACCTTCATGCTCAATTCTATGTAGAACAAATCTAAAAATATCAATTTAAGACAGTATATAATAATAAATATCTTTCAACCATTAACCATTTTTTTTAAATGTCTATGTACCTATTCAAATAAAGGACATAATATGAATAAAAGTTCACTTTGTTTACTTGTTTTACAATCATTTTTGGAGTATCTTTAGTGTAAGTATAAAGATCATAACAACGAAAACCTGTTATTCTATATTTTCTTTTAAACTGCCAGATTCAACTTGTCTTCTCTTGTTAATTCTGCAAGCATACAGTTATTTTCTGGGATTAACATATCATGGAACCCTCTAACAACATTCTTTTTTTATTTCTTTCTGATTTAAATTTAAAATGTCTGTTTTATACACATGATTAATAAACTCGCACTACTTATAGCTTGCAACTTACTTATGTTTTACTAATGCAGAATTAGGAGCTACAAAAACAAAGTTCTTTAAGGATAAAGGGGTCTATTCTGTACACAATTCCTTTATATTTAACGGCCTTTAAAAATATTTTCTTCTTTACTTCTGTCATTATTTAAACGGATCTTTAAAATACATTAGAGGACTATCTTAAAGAAATCTGTTTAAATAATGACAGAAGTAAATTAACGAATACGAACATACTTTTAAAGGCCGCCAATATTTTTTAAAGGCCGTTTAAATATAAAGGAATTTTTACAGAATATGCCCCCATAATCCTTTTTGTCCGACATATTTCATCTGTCGGCATAAATAGAAAAGAATTT
Source organism: Psylliodes chrysocephalus (assembly GCA_927349885.1). Lineage (NCBI taxonomy): Eukaryota > Metazoa > Arthropoda > Insecta > Coleoptera > Chrysomelidae > Psylliodes > Psylliodes chrysocephalus. Next base: position 2,335,533 of record OV651834.1, read on the forward strand.
AAGGCGTGCTAGCTCTTTATAAAGCTAACGCAGTTCTTTCTGTTAAACGGCAATACTCAAGAAAAATTTAAGCCGAATGTGTACATCAAAATTATATAGGAAAATTTTGGGTATTACTAAAGTTTGCAAAAAATGGAAAACTCTTTTATTATGCACAAAATTGATTCAGAAAATTTCATCTATTTTTTTACATATTCTATTTAAGTATGTAAGTGTCGTATTTTAAATGATTTAAGTCGTCAAATCTTAAAAACATCTCGGCTCATTTAATATTAAGAAATTTAAAAAAAAAAACTTGAAAAAGGAAAATATTTAACTTGTTAGTAGTTCGTGGTTGAAATAAACTTATGTAAAAATCTTCACGTTTTTCAATCGCCTCTACATCCACAACTGCAAAAACCAATACAAACCACTCCAACCTTCAATTCGTTTCACTGAATGAGACATATCATAACTACAATGTGAAATGTGAGGAACAGTAGGAACATCCGAGCGGCTGCAATGAAAACAGCTAGCAGGAAAAAGAGCTAGATACTATAATATCTGAAGGGATAAAGCTATGCAATAAACTACCTGACAGTATGAACTATCTTTGTTTGCTTTTAAAAGACGACTCAGAAAATTGATATTTGATATGGTTCCTTCGAAGAATGTAAATTTAAATCAGTGTTTGTCTCTCTGTATGTTACTTATGCCCGTATTGTTCTATTTATATTGAATTTTTATATTACGATACTTCTAGGTAACTAACTAAACTTTTAAAATCTACTTGTCAAGCCCAGCTAGCTCTAACTTGGGCCTTTGAAAATAATATATTTATATTTATAAAATTGTATTTACAATAAAGAATTTGTTATTAATATTATCATTATTATAATTAATAATTATAATTCATAAGCGTATTTACCTCTGTACCTACTTGTATTGATACGTGAAAATTAAAATGTTACTTTTTATATTTCTGTAGCTGATCTTATAACGCTTTATAGAGCAATTTACCATTTAAATTCAAAAACAGAACAATTTTTTATATTCAATTAATTAGAAAAACTTAAAACAGAACATAATTAAAATTTACTAAAATAAACAATTCAACAAATTGTTCGACCTGAGCAATGACAGTGACAACAAAATCTCAATTAAACTAAACTTTCTTCTAAACCGGTTCTGTAAAAGGTTTGTTTACCAGTGAGCACTTACAATTGAGACAAAACACAAACATTGCATGTACTAGACAAAGAGAAAACATCTCCCAGTTCGACCCACTTTTCATCGCTTTATTTACGTATGGATAAGCAGTCTATATAAAGATATATATGTCATTGAAAGGGGCCCCCACTCACCTCGTTCTTCTTCGCCGTTTTTAACCGACGGTTAAAAACGTTGGAAGGAAAAACGTTGACTGATATGTCCACACACAACGGTTTTTTTCGCGCCAGTTTATCACGATAGACCGTACGTGCTTGTTAGCAGTGGCAGTGGTTTTTGGCAGTGGAAAAAATCGCGAAAAAAGAAAATCTCGAAAAAAATGGACTAAAGATTGTCGCAAATACACTGTCACAAACAAATTTACTGGAGGAGCTAAGATTGGAGCCTGGTGATTGGTACAATTACTTGAGGATGGACGAGGATACGTATCGGAAACTGTTGAAACTAGTAACACCGTTAATTGAGAGACATAATACCCATTTACGGGAATGCATCAGTCCCCCACGAACGCCTAACAGCTACTCTGCGGTTTCTGGCCACTAGCCGCAGCTACCAGGATCTGAAGTTTTTTGTTATTTCACCACAGGCACTAGGACGCATAATACCCGAAACCTGCCAAGCTCGATAAACTCTAACAAAAAATCTCTGTTCCACTGCCTAATATCCGACATTTTTTTTATAACCAGTTATAAATGATAATAAACAAACAAAAACATGCTGAACGTCACTGCTACTGATAAATGCCCGATCAGGGGCCCTATCCTCGGCTATCGTTTTCTAAAAAACGTATACCCTTTAGCAACATACGAGCTATTCGCTATTCTCGACATCCGTTTTAAAAAGCGTGTACGTTTTTAAAATGGGTGTTTTACAGCGAGCGCAATTTTTCACACGTTTTTGATAAAACGTGCATGTTTTCAAGGATTTAGACAATGTCACTTATTTGTCACTTTAGGATGTCTAATAATATTGATTGATTTTAACAAATTCTAGGTAAACTACTTTTTATTAATACCTACAAAAGTATCTAATTTCTTATAAATATGGTTTACAGTACTAAAAAGCCTAATAGCTGAGAATTTCTTTCAATTATTATTATTAATAATTGTACAATTAGAAAACTTGGAAGATAATAATGCTCAAAGATTCAGACATGCAGAGGCAGAATCCATTTTTGAATTTAATGGATATTGAATAAATATTTTTTTATATCTTACCGTGTAAGAATTTAATTATTAATTCATGTAATTTTTATTTACAGATATTAATTTGCTTGCGGTGTAAAAATTGCCACAAAATATTAAAGAACTGAATAAGATAAGTAAAGTTATTATTTTAAATTAATTTTGTATCATAAAAACTAGGTTTTTTATGACGTACGAGTTTCCTAGAATTGTAGGTTGCATTGACTGCACCCGTATAGCTATTTTTCTGCCAAAAATTAACGATTCAGTTTATCCTGAACATTGATATATTATATGTTTAGAAAAAATTATCATTCGATAAATTTACAATTGGTTTGTTGTAATTAAATTACATAATCCTTATTTTTTATGGCCTGCACATTACTTGAATTCAGCGATGTAGACAGTTTACAGTGATGCCAGATATATTATTTGCTTGTTAAAAACGTACACGTTCTAAAAAAACGAATGCTCATAGAACGCCAGTCAAGAATATAGATTTCAAAAACTACTCGCTTTTCAACCATTCGCTTTCGAAAACGGTTCGTTTTTTTTAGCGAATGTCGAGGATAGTGTTTACTCGAACGGTTGGCACGATTAACCGTCAAAAATCAAGACTCGCCTGAAATTTTGGAACGACGTTCATAAACGACGTTCTTGCCCATACACCTCGTTTTTTGTGACATTTTTACCCTGGCGTTTTTAACCGTCGGTTAAAAACGGCGGAGTAGAACGAGGTGAGTGGGGCCCTTAATGACTGTATAAATTTTATTGTAAAAAGATTCTGCTTGAACAACTTTTTGTAAAATATGTCTTTGGAATTTTTCATGACAAAGTGACAAAGACTACTGATGATGTGCATCGGAATTTTTTTTGCATTATGCCAAAGTATATTTTATGTGTGTAAAATAATTATTTTTGTACTTATTGTTAAAAATTATTTATTATCAAATTTCTTTGTATTATAAACGTTTAATAAAAACTTTTTTTTTTTTTTTTTTTTTTTTTCATTTAAGGTAGTTCACTCGTAAAACGACTTTTCTTAAGAATTCAATAAAATTTGAAATATAAGGTCAATGAAAGTGTCTTTTATGTAAATAAAAAAAAATAAATTTTTTGACTGTCTCTGAAACGAGATATTAACAATCAAAATGTGCATAATTAACACTCTTGATGCCTCTCATGTACACAAGTAATGCATTTATTTCCAGATATCTCGAAAACTGTTCTTATCATATTTTTTAAAAACTAATCTAATGTAAATCAAGAAGGTATAAAATTTTCTAAAGAAACGCTGAATTTTTTGACCGTCTTAGTAAAAAGATATAGATTTTTAAAATAAAAATATTTTTAAATCAATCGACGCGTAGTTGGTAAAATTATTACAACTTGGCAACGTTGTATACGCTGCAATCAACGCGTTGTACCAAACTAACACTCGATCAGCTAAGAGGATGTTATAACCTCGCGACGTTTACTTGAAAAATTAATTCGTCCACTGTATTTGAGAACTGGAATCAGCGGTTCTGTTTGAACCAAAACAAACCCTTAAAATTAATATGAGGAAGTCACAAATTTCTATAGCAAAACCATCCATGTATTTATGAGGTTGCCGGATGGATTTTATTAAAATCCATATTACAGTGTGCATATTTTTGAAATCCTCTTAATGAACCGATTCCAACAAACTGAATAATGTATGTATGCAAATATACAGGGTGTTTCATTAAAAAAAAACAACACCGACTATGGCATACTTGCGTGAATCACCCTGTACATTTAAATGTATGTTTACATAACGCACAACTCAATTCAAAAGTTGACATGTCTCGGCATTTTTTATAATTTTCTAAAATAATGACATAAAGAATTTTATACCATAAGTGGTTTCCACACTGTATATAAGATGATATAAGCTTACATGTGTTTTGTACAGTCTCTTACAAAAATAAAATTGATTAGCATTGAGAATCTCGAACTATTGGTATTCACCATTAAGCGATATTTTTATGTACGACTGTCGCGAGTGAACTACCTTAATATCCTTTGATCTGGAATGAGTCTGGACAGATTATTTTAGACTAAATTAGCAACAAATAAAGGTTAATAATTGCTAAACACCAGATCAACTATCTGTAACGCATGGAGGTTGAGTTAACCAACGGAACTTATGCCTCACTAGGCCCATTGTGCATCCTCCTAAGTATATAGGCATCTCCTAGCTCGTGAACCAGCCTAATGTAGTTGACAACCTCGCCAAGAGGTGCTTCTCCTCCCAGACAACACACCAAATCCCAGAGATATCCACAGAATATCTTTTGTGGATATCCAATATATCCACAGGATATCAGAAATATTCCGTGGATCTAATATGGATATCCAAATTGTCCGTCTATATCCAGGATATAGAAGAATCCTAATGGATATTCAACAAAATATCTAATGGGTATCTTCCAGAAAATACAAGAAATCACAGAGATATCCACAGGATATATTTTGTGGATATTCAATATATCCAATATGGATATCCAACCAAATGTCCGTCTATATCCCAGGATATAGAAGATATTCGGATATTTAGCAAAATATTTTATGGGTATCTTATTTAGTAGAAGTTCATAAGTAACCAATGATTATTGAATAACGTCGAAAGAAAATAACAGATAAAAAATATTTTCAACACTCTGCCTTTGATTTTGCCCACTAAGGAGAAAGTCATCCTTATTAGGACTCTTCAGAAATAAATGAAAATTCTCGACTCCAGTCCTCTAATGGAGTGATTAGGACACACATTTCGATCGAACTCAATTACGGCGGGTCGAGCATGAGTAGATGCGATAGCGGTATCGCCATCTATACTTAGTAAGCAGAATCAAATAACATCTAGTGGATATCCACGATGGTTTGCGTTCGCGCCTAGACTTTGATATATTTAGTGGATGTTCATGGTATATTGAATACACCTTAAAAAAATTAATTTTATATATTCTGAACGGTACTATTAGCTACAATGGCGTAATTTTTTAATAATTTGCTATATAATTACTATTATTTATGGACATTTACATGTCTATAAATTACATTTCATGGATATAAAATAGATATCTACCATGGACTGGACATTCAGTGGATATTGGGATGTTCAGTAGATATCCAAAGGATTTGGTGTGCTGGTCCGGGCTTATATCGGCCGTTGCTAGCCAATTCTCGCCGAACACAAATCTTTTAAAGAGAGCATCGGGCAATCGTAGAGGATGTGCTCGATAGTCTCATCTTCTTGTTCGCACCCTCTCCAGTGTGCGGATTCTGACAACTCATGATATGAAGATGCTTCCGTAGTTGGCAATGTCCACTCAGAATACCTGTGATCAGGTGCAGATTCTGTCAAGTCATAGTCAAGTTCTTAATTAAGTTTGTCATTACCAATGTTGTCAGTCCAATAGAAGGGCCAGATCCAAAAAGTATGTTTAAATATTAATGGGGATACATTATTAATTTTCACTGGAGGGTATAAGGTTTGACAAACCTATTAAATTATATAAGCAAGAGTTTTCGTTTTCTCATTTCGTTCCTATTGTTTGATCAATTTAGGTTGG